>CADEHL010000049.1:247444-336930 GCA_902827135.1 Harpagifer antarcticus
TGCCGCTGAACAGGCTGTGCCGCTGAACACGCTGTGCCGCTGAACACGCTCGCTGTGCCGCTGCACAGGCTGTGCCGCTGAACAGGCTGTGCCGCTGAACACGCTCGCTGTGCCGCTGAACAGGCTGTGCCGCTGAACAGGCTGTGCCGCTGAACACGCTCGCTGTGCCGCTGAACAGGCTCGCTGTGCCGCTGAAAGGCTGTGCCGCTGAACACGCTCGCTGTGCCGCTGAACACGCTGTGCCGCTGAACACGCTCCTCGACGGGCTGAACAGGCTGTGCCGCTGAACAGGCTGTGCCGCTGAAACGCTGTGCCGCTGAAACAGGCTGTGCCGGCTGAACACGCTGTGCCGCTGGAACAGGCTGTGCCGCTGAACAGGCTCGGGTTCCTTAATGCTGTTTTCAGAAGATGTTACTCACACCATTTCTTACCGGCTTGGCTGACTACTTTGAAGCGATCCCTTCTTCGGTTTCAGTGATAAGGGCAAAAGAAAACACTGTCCCCATTCTGTGCGTTCACCTGAAGCTAATGTGAGGCTTAGATAGCTCAAGCGGGTACTCTGTGTTTTTAGTAAAACATGCTTCTGGCCAGAGGGTCGCAGCACAAAGAGAAATTGTGAACTATACGGAATGTAACTTTAAGTTGATATAACCTATTTTACACACACTCAATTCCTATCATCATCTCTAACATTGGAACTGTGATAGAGATTGCTTTAAAGACAGCGTGACAGACACCAATAACTCTTTGAATGTGCATGAGAGAACTGCTATTACACTCTAAAACTGTAAACCAGTTCTTTATCATTCAAAATCTAATGATAATGAGATCTTCTGCAACTCATTGACATTTTTCTCTGAGCAATCCCTAAACTATTTAGCACACACTTTCAACTCTTAGACTTTGTTAATAGGTCTGTCTGAAATAAATGTGTTCCTCAGGTCCACTTTCCATATCCTAAGACAGATGGGCTCCTCTGCAGCAGACCAAGGCTTTAAGTATCACAGAATGGAAACACTGAATCCTCTCAAAGTGTACCTCACTGAAGAACTCTACACAACTGTTTCCAACTTCATCCTGCAGTACCTTCCTGCTCCCATCGCTTGTGTTCTGAACAAAGAGCTGCACTATCTTTGTACTGAATTCACAGAGAAAACATTTATATACTCATCTGACATTAAAACGTGCTGGTTGTCAGAGGTGGGAAGTAGTGAAGTACAAATTATTACATTTCTGTAATTAAAGGTGGGGTAGGTAAGTTTGAGAAACCGGCTCGAGATACACTTGTTGTTATATTCCATGGAATGCTCTTAACATCCCGATAGCAATGAATATCTTAAGTGCTTTGACAAAAACTCCATTACAGATCATCATCAGTGGAAGCCGTGGCGCTGTAACAAGCACGACCAATCATCTGAGCCGGCCCGGGTAAAATAACTGGATGGCCTACCTGCCTGTCAGCCTTCCATCGGGGCACAAGCTTATCTCGTGCCCTCATTGGTCATGTGCGCGTTCGTGTGTGTTGGAGGAGGGGCTCTGTAAGGAAGTGGCAGATTTTTTCCGGCTGTGTATTTTCAAATTCTAGCGCACTCCAGCTGGTTTCTCCAAAATGACCTACCCCACCTTTAAGTAGATTTTTCTGGTATCAGTACTTTACTCAACTTTTCTGACAACTCTTTACTTTTACATCTTTCATTTTTAACACAAATATCTCTACTTTCTACTTCTTACATTTTCAAAACAGACTTGTTACTTTAGTTTTAATCTGCATTTGGTTGCATGATCATTATTTATTTGATACCCTAATGACATACAGAAAACAAGATCAGTGCATGTGTGATGTGTGTGATGTGTGAAGTTATTCAATGCTCCATTCATGTGAGGTCAGTTACCAGTTACTCTTTAAAACAGTAGTTATGGTACTTTTTACTTAAGTTCATCTCAGCTAGCATTCAACTGTTTTCCAACTCTAATTTCCTACGTCACTGGAATGCAGCTTAATCCCTCTGACCTTGGAGCTGCAGTGATGACCTCAGCTCTTAAAAAGCTTCTGACCACTCGTTGTTCCAACAGCTCCTCACACCACGCTCCTCCCCCCCCTCATGAGTCTATATTCGCTCTGCACGCCTGTATTACCCATAATGATCCGGAGCTGGAGCTGGTCTAAGCTCTGCTCGGTAGCTCTGATTCTCACATCTGGTTCCACTGTGTGATCAGGATATGAACACACAGTATATTGTTTTACATGTGTCGGGCTTTAGTGCCAGCTCTGAGCAAAGTCAGGCAGCTGCAGAGCGACAGGAGGAACATATCTGAAGACATGTACGCTTTCCGTCAACAACCTGATTTATAAGCAAGACAGATTTTCACCACTGAGCGAAGGTAAAAGCACAAGCTCAGTTTCCTATACACATTAGTTTGTTAAATCAAGACATGGCTCAACAATAGACTAAGATTAGATTTGGATTAGACTAGATTTAGACCAGAGACAATTTGAAATAGTGAGGATGATTATTTGAGCTGACTTTTATTTATTGTAGGCTATACTAACTAGCAGTATAGCAGATGTTACACCAAAGTAAATTCCTTGTGTGTGTAAACCTACTAGTTATCAAACCGATTCTGATTCTAAGGGGTGGCTGTGTGTTTCCTCCCCGGTGCCTCTTCCTCTCAGCAGCCGCTCTGTGGGCCGCTCTGGACCTGCCTGCTGTCTCTGGATGAGCTTCACCTGAAGCGGTTCTTCTTGAGGAATGCTAAACTAATGGCCGTGTCATTGTCCAGCTTAAACAACAACACATAGCACATGTTCTGCAAGTTTCCCTCCCCGAGGCCAAACTGGTTAGCAGTGAGATGCTCCTGCTGCCACTCGGTGACCAGGTGATAACAAGCCACACGTGGGGCAAAGAGTGTGTTTGTGCGGGACAATGCAGGACCTGTTACTGCAATGATAAGAGTTAGTTTATATAATTAAATATAATGTATATCTCTCCAACCCTTAAGGATAAACATTTCAATTGAAACGATTAGCTTTTTGATATTAATAGCAACGCTTTACTATGGGTTGATTTGTTTGCAAACTATGCAAGTAAAGGACTTATACACAAACTACTATGGGCTTAGATTGGCATAAAAATAATGTGTGTGTAAATATGTGATTTGTAAATGTAAAACACCACAAATGCATTCATAAGATTTGCAAACTCACAAATAAATGTGCAAATGTAAAACGGATCTGCAAATACGCAAACATATTTTCACAAAAAAAGAAAAAGCTGTGAATACTATAATTCATTTACAAATAAAGATAAAGAAGTGTTTTGTCCCTCTCCAACGTGATGACATATGGCAGTGGAAACGTCTCACGTAAGTTACGAATGATTGTTTAGTCCTTACTTATCAATGGATTGAGTTTTTTAGATAATACATTTTTATACATATTTTTCAAAAGTATTCAAACTATTCTATTATAAAGATAAGAACCAATTACCTTTTCGGTCTTGACATATGATAATATAAAATATAGATTTCAAAAACTCAATTTGGAATTAATAATTTGATTACTTTAGCAAAAATATTTTATTCACAAATGTCGCTTTTTCAAAATGTCCCCAGTTTTTATTGCCTTTCTCAAAGAAATAATACTATATACAAAAAGTATAAATGATGCAAATGTAAAAAAGCCCAAGAATGTTGCAAGTTTCTTTCTTTACTTTCTGAATGACCACTTTGTTTATGTTCAAATGAGTGTTTATGATGAACATTGATGTCTATGTGCCTTATTCTGTATTTGTTGTATTTTGTCTTATTCATAATTGTTTCAATAAAGATTTACCACATTTCTTAAAAATATAATTAAATACAAATAAAATAGTGAATAGATAATTGTGGTATAGCGTCATAACTGAATGAACACACTCTGACCAGAAGGAAAGATGAGCTCCACCTGAGAAAAGGACTGGTACACCTTAGTTAGGGTTTACAAACACATACCTTTAGTTCATTAAAGTACTTCATGTTTCTTCACAGCATGACGGCAGATCCTGGAGAGACTCCTGTCCAAGTTTGAGCTTGCACTCATTCCAGCAACAAAGTGGTCATTCAGAAAGTAAAGAAAGAAACTTGCAACATTCTTGGGCTTTTTGACATTTGCATCATCTATACTTTTTTTGTATAGTATTATTTCTTTGAGAAAGGCAATAAAAACTGGGGACATTTTGAAAAAGCGACATTTGTGAATAAAATATTTTGCTAAAGTAATCAAAATGATTATATTTAGACGGCGACTGTCAATCGAATGCAGGACATCGGCTAAATGTGGGGGACAAAAGACAGAAATGCTGTGCAGTTCTGTACAGAGCGGGACACCTGTCCCCCTAGCTGCCTCTAACTCAGGATGATGCTGAAGGCTTTTATTGGCTTGCCTTCAATTCTTCACATGGCCATGTTAATACAAACAGATACATTAGTGCTAATTACATTACAGCTGCCCTGCCAGCAGTGTGCGAGTGTGTGTGTGTGAAGGGGCAGCTGTTGGGTGGGGTTGATGAGTGTTTGGAAGGCTAGAAAGGCACCATGTCATTTTCTTATAGCATTTTGTAACAAACAGCATGTTATTCATTACATGGTTATTTAATCAGGAGTAGTTCCACCTCCGGGCCGTCCTGGTGAGAACGCAGCATAAAGAGTTTCAAACAAACAGCATTGAATCTCACATCAAGGAAACACACAGAGACAGTAACAGATCAATAAGGAAGGTTACATTCATTATCGGTTCATTCAATAACATAACAAATCAATTATATCAGAGTCATTATATTCAAAATACCACTTTACATTTTAAATAGTTTTTTTTGGTTCAAAAACATTACAATTAGAGTTCTTTTGTAATACTTACCATGAGCTGCCATTGTAGGGAACACTTTAAAAAAACATTTTGATCTTAATATAGGAGGCATAATGTGATAAATATACTATATACTGTGTATATGTTATTTATTTATGTTCAAATCTTATTTAATGTGACATGCTGCATTACATGGAAATATTGAAATAATGAGACTTTACATGTCCCACCTTTAACACGATTGAAGTCATTGGATTCAGATTAATGTTATGAACGTTAATAAACCGAATGCTGTTAATAGTTTGTGTGGAATACAGGAGAACACTGGTCCTCAGAGGTCTCATTACTGTCACCCAGTGTGCTCACAGTATGCTGTTCATTGCATACAATCTGGTTGTATATAAAATAATATTTTTGACACAATGTCGTTACTCTGTGCTGCTATAAATATAAACCTGAGTAAAGTGGACCTCCAATGTTTTTATCCCCCGAGATTTCCATTCTGTCCTCCTCATCATTGTGTTCAGGCTCTCCAAATGAGCTGCACCCTGCTGCCTCTGTGAGCTCCACCTGCTCCACCTGTGGAGGACGGATGTGTTGTGTTATTCACTTCTTAGGCTGTCTCTCACTCACACACCCCCGTATGCCACTGCCTGTGCTGCACATGTCAGATCACTGCCTTTCACTTGTTCCCTTTTCATCTCTCTGCCTCTCGTCAGCACTGATCCCATGCACCATGGTAACATGCATTTGTTCACATATTAATTGTATTCCAATTTAGATTAGGTTTGATGAATCCATATGAAGGTCTTCTTGTTGCTAATGTTGTGTGTAGATTACAACGCAGTGTGAGCAGAGGCTAAGGATGTCATTCTTCAGCTCCGTCATAATGAAGGTGTGTGATAGTGTGTGACAGTGTTACCAAAGATCCCACTGTTGAGCTGTTCTCCTGAGAGACAGAGAGGGAGCCGTTACAAACACAGTGTCAATCACAGGGGGTCTGGGGGGGGGATTATCTTTCCCAACCATATCTCCTCTCCCCACATCTGCCCAATCTCTCTCTCGGTTGCTTTCTTCTGCAGTACATGAAGCCACTGAATGTTTCATTACTGCGCTGCTGTTGTGTCAGCAGCTACTGCAGAGCACAGAACCAGGAACCAACTTCTGTTTTAGAGGGGCCCTATTGTGTTTGGGGGGGGGTTCCCTTCCCTGTAGTGTGTTATATATGTTTGTGTGAATGTAAACGGTCTGGAGAGGCTGAAAACGCCTCCATTGGACTTCTTTCACTAAGAATGTTCCATAACATAGTGACATCACTATAGCCACATTCACACCGCAGGACTTTCCCTGGTACTTTGGTTCTTTAGTTCCGTTAGTACCAATAATGTCGCGTTCACACCGCCGGGACTACTCAGTGCCGGGAACTCCTTTGGCCATTTTCAGTCCCTGCTAGAGAGGTGGTACCTGGTGATAAAAGAGTGCCAATTTCTATTCTATTTCTATTGGCTGGGCGAATTGCAAACCTCGCCCCGTTAGACTCTGAATTTCTTTTGTGAGGCAGCCATTTTGTTCCTCGCTACAAAACCACATCCTGAGCGAGTAGTTTTTTTGTACTTTAAAGCAGTTATGACCACACGTACTACAACACCGGAGCGGTGGAATGATGAGGAAGTGTTGGCGCTTCTGGCAATTTACTCTGAGGACGGGATGCAGCAGCTTCCACAGAAAGCAGTTCCCAACTCCAAATGTTTTGAGCGATGTTCGCAAAAGCTACTTGAGCTGGGAATCGTGCACAGTGCGCACGGATGCCGGGTACAAATAAAGAAACTCAGGCAGGACTATAAAAAGATTAAAGACCACAATAATAAGAGTGGTAACGATCGAAAGACCAGTAAACAAACGACTCATACAGCGGGTGGGCTTTATACCCCCTCCCCCGTGTAGTTCTTCTTCTCTCGGTTTTTTTTGTACTCGCCGTGAAGTGGTTTTGCGGCCTGCCAGTAAACCCAGAGAAGAAGAAGACGAAGTGACGTCAGCGTAATCTTGCCTCAGGGAAAGTACTGCGGTGTGAATGCGATTGGCACTAGCCCCCTGGCGGATTCAGTCCCGTGGTACTTTAGTGCCGGCACTAAAGTACGGCAAGTCCTGCGGTGTGAAAGCGGCTTATGAAACACTCACGCTTCTTTTATCTAGCGCTCCAACACATTGTACGTGATAGGCTAAGGGGTGGGGCATCTCTAAGTTCTTGACCTATCACAACAGAGCCGGCTAGCTAACCAATCAGAGCAGACTGGGCTCTGGTTTCAGACAGAGGGTGAAAAGAGGTGCTGTTATGAGAAACATAAAGAGCTTGGTGGACATTAAAGCTTGGAGACACTACAGACTAATATGGACCTCACAATGAGAATAATAGGGCCCCTTTAAGGCGGGACAAAACGGGACAAAAGCAGCCAGAGTTGACACATTATAATAGCTAGATCAAAGTTTAGTTATCACAAATTGAAATTAAAACACACTTATTAACATTATTAAAAGTTCACAATTATCAAAGCGGCAGGGTCGCCCGGGCGATGGTGACTGATGTTGAAATACCTGAAGCACCTAATGATCTCTGGTTACATCACATGATTTTAAAACCAACCCTCTCCAATGCTTTCTGAACAGGCATGTGTTTGGTTGTGTGTTCATTATGTTCAGTTGACATGCTCCATCATTGTTCCAGTGCTCACGTTTAGAGCTGCAGGGGGTTATTGAGAAGATCTTAGGGGTTTTACTGAATGCAGGTAACTCCCAACAGCTCACTGGGATATCCTGAATGTTATACGGCTCGTGAAACCTTTTCATTTCCAGAAAGCTTCAAATCTTCCAAAAAAATATTTGTGATGATGTTTTTGTTTTACTTGAGGCCACAAACAGCAGAGGAATAATTGAGTCACCTATAATAGATTTTATTTTTTACTCTGCTCCTTACTCTGCATGCAAAATAAACGTTTGAGAAAAGAACGTCCATAAAAAATGAGCAGAGATCCCGATCAGCCACATATATGCTCAGATGCTCAGATACAGAGGTTTCAGTCAGCCTTCAGATGTTTGATGCTAAATGTCACACCACTAACTGCTCCCTTGAGAAAACAAAAGTGAAATGGAGAAACCTATCAAATTCAATTTCTGTGCGCCTCTCCTCTCTGTCTGCGGCTGAGCTGAATGAAACTATGCACGCATGAAATTCCCTAATGGAAGCCGTCTGTTTCCAACCTTGACTGTCTCTTAGAGCGGAGGATAAGAGCGAGAAGAAACGCCGGAGCAGCACACACACACACACACACACACACACACACACACACACACACACACACACACACACACACACACACACACCTTACAGAGCTACAGAGAGAAGATCTGTTCATGTGAGGAGTGAGCCACATGTGTACTGCTTCTATCACATAGTGTTTGTATCGCAGTGGTTGCAGAAAGGCTTCATGGCTTCACAGTGTGCACAGGGGTTGTAGGAGGAAGAGCCCTTTAACTCAACGCTCTGTTTTAGAAATGCATTAGATCAAATATTCATGATTAATGGAATATGGGTACAACCCCTTTGCTTTGGCCTTTATTTAATTCAGCTTGAGATGTCTTGAAATATATTTTAACAAACGGTTGTTGCTTGAGATATTTAAATGTAAACATGATGTTGTTTTTGAGGATTATGTAATAAGGATACAAAGACAATGTGACTGTATTCCCTACATAAAGAAAGAAGTTATCAGACTACTGTTACATTTAAAAAATGGTACTCACTAGCAGGACTACAATGTCACTAAAAACCTTTGTTTGTTGCTAAGGATCAGATGTTCTCTCTTCTCTTTCAGCTGCACTGTTCTGTAGGATAACACTACGTGTGGATCTATACGCCTACTGCCTGAATCTGCTTTGTGGTTTCACTTTCTTTGCTTCATTTGTTCTGTTTTAAATTCAGCAGGTGAACCTATATGTTCACACAATAGTGTGTGTGAGCTTAACTGTGTGTATTGAACTAAAACGGAGCATTTTCTGTCAGCTCAGATTTTATTTCTGGTTTTTAAAACTGTAGTATGTGCTCATGTGTTTCAGTGTATAGTCTGCTGCCTGAATATGCTGAGTGAAAGGCAGGTCTTCTATCAATAAAATCATTTCTGATCCTAAATATCTTGGTCTTTTCTTTTCTAAGGTCACATTGTTCATTTCCTCTTGTATTTATTTGAACTGCATTCCATAGTGAGATAATCCAAAAGTAGTACTTTTATATCTTGATACTCAGATTAGGTTAATGGCTACAGTTTGTTTACCTGTAACTAGTAACACTTAAGAGGACACAGCCTGAGAGAGGGGAGGAATGAGGTACGATCAAGTATGTCCCTCGGCTTGACTTTAACCAAGGCGTTACAGATTGACCCTCAACATGAGGGTTGATCAAACATTGGGCGTACTTGATTTTGATGAAAGGCCTCTAGATATCATTACATGTCAGAATGTACTTTTATTTTCCTCTACCTCATTATTAGAACCCAGAGATAAACAGTAGGTAGAGGAAGGACAAGGTGCCACACAGAGATCCCTGTTATTGCACACGTGTTGTTGAGGAGTTCCCTCATCAGTGCTTCATAAATAGAGCTGGCCCTGTGGGGAGTGTCTGTGAGGGGATCGAACTGCTTTCCTCCTCTGAGGCTCTGTGTGGTGAGCACAGAGCCTCAGAGGGAAACACATCCTAATGGGAAACACAGACCTGGTATAAATATCTGCACTGTGTGTGTGTGTGTGTGTGTGTGTGTGTGTGTGTGTGTGTGTGTGTGTGTGTGTGTGTGTGTGTGTGTGTGTGTGTGTGTGTGTGTGTGTGTGTGTGTGTGTGTGTGTGTGTGTGGTGTGTGTGGGTGTGTGTGTGGGAGGGAGCAAGGGGGTTTATGCCAGCACACTCAAGGCTATGGTGAGGGTAATGAGAACCATATTGGTGGGTGTGCGGTGGGTGTGCGGTGGGAGGGGGGAGGGGGGGGGGTTGGGGTTAGATCTCACTAAATGACTCATTCCATAACAATGCTCCATACCCAAAATGGAGAGTGGTCTCACAGCAGCCTGCAGAGAGCTCTGTGTTGAACCTTTCACAATGTGAGTAGCTGTTCAGATGTACATGTATGCATGCGTGATCATACCATGTATTGTCATGTGGTGTGGTAGAAATAATTATTGACCTCCATATTTGCCATGGATTTGCCTGTGATTGGATGGCCTTTGCAAATGTGCTTTCTGGAGCAATTCTTCTGAGCAGTTTCATAAAGCTTTTCCACCGACACATATACATAGTATTAAATCACATTTCAACTGTTTTGTTAGCTACTAGTGTTCACTTGATATCATTTATTTAGATGTTGATCATGAAACCTCATGCTTGTCCTAAGCTGGTAAATGGAAATGACACACAATAGAGTTCTCTAATAGATCTCATGGGGTTTTAGACACTGATTAAGTGTGATGCAGACACTCTGAAGATCCATCAGCACCTTGTCACCAGCTCGAGGTGAGACCAGGGCAAAGCCTGCCTCCTTCAAAAAGCCTCATCTCTCAGATATTGTTTTTGGCGAAATTGGATGGAGGGAGATGGATTGTGTGGGTATTAGCACTGTGTGAGGCCGAGCAGGACCCTCTGCCAGAGTGGCTGGCAGCATCATCACTGGCTGGGGAGGCCAACAGTCTGCAGAGTGAAGTGTTGTGATTTATACAGAACAGCTGTCAAGGGGCTGCAGTAAGTAGTCAGTGACTTTCAGCAAACAAAGACCTGTTTTTCTTGTTATGTCTTCTCTATCGGAGATGGATGTGCTTTCTGATCAGTTCAAGTGCAGCCGGGAAAGAAATAAAGGGAGAGAGAGAGAGAGAAACTTCAGAGAGAGAGAGAGAGAGACGAGAGAGAGAGAGAGAGCGAGAGAGAGAGGGAGGAGAGGGAGGATGAGAGAGGGAGAGAGAGAGAGAGAGAGAGAGCCAGAGAGAGGACGAGGAGAGAGAGAGAGAGAGAGACGTGGGATCCCATGCCGGCACCAGCCTTTATTAGTGGCGTCCCAGTAATATAACCACCTCTCAGAGGACAGCCGTAGAATTTCCTGTTCCTTCCAAATCTCGGCCAAAAATGAGGTCATCATTACCTCTGGTGAGGAGAAGCCACAGATGGAGCCAGCCTGGCTTCACATCAGACCTGCAGCCCAGCAACAAGCTCCAAATGTAATTAGCATTGTACCTCCATACTTTCCTTTCATGCTTCATTCTCCTTTTAGTCCAAATGTGTAACGCCTCAATTTCCCTTTTTCTGTGTACTACGTTAATGTGCACTACATCTGTTATTTTGTTCCTGCAAACAGGCAGAGGCTATCCTGAATAGGCTACTGTTCATTTTAAGAGATCTTCTCTCTGCCATTGCTCCAACTAAGGTAAAGGAAGTGACTGGCAAGAAAATATCTCCATGGAGAAAGGCCATGACCGTGAAAACAGAAAAAAGAGAGTGTCGAAAAGCTGAACGCAGGTGGCGAAAAACAAATCTCCAGGTTCACTTTGAAATCTATAAAGAGAGACTTGGCCTTTATCATTTGGAATTGAAAAACGCACGACAATCGTTCTTCTCTGACATCATTACCAAAAACAAAAACAACGCACGTGCCTTGTTTGCTACCGTCGACAGACTAACTAACCCCCCAGTGTCAGTAGCCTCTGAACTTCTATCCACCAGGGCGTGTAATGATTTTGCCTTTTTCACTGACAAAATTCAGAAAATCAGAAAAGCAGTCAGTGCCTCTGCATCAGGTACAGTAAATGTGTTGTCCCTATGTCCACCTAATATCAATTCAAACACCATGACACAAGTCCATCAGATTAATGATAAAAACCTAGAGGACATTATACAACTTCTGAAATCCTCCTCCTGCTGCCTTGATATTATTCCAACAGGATTTTTCAAAGATGTTTTGCCTTGCATGGCCTCAGATCTACTTCATATAGTAAACAAATCTCTTCACTCAGGTATTTTATACAGAAACAACTTTGTTTCTATAGGTAAATACACATCTGAGTTGACAAATATGACATGTGGGGTTCCTCAAGGCTCCATCTTGGGGCCTCTTCTCTTTAACATCTACATACTACCACTGGCTCAGATAATGAAGAACAACAAAATAAGTTACCATAGCGATGCAGATGACACACAAATGTACGTAACGGTTTCACCAGGAGACTATGCTCCAATTCAAACACTGAGTAAGTGCATTGAACAAATCAATGACTGGATGTGTCAGAACTTTATCCAATTAAACAAAGATAAAACTGAGGTAATGGTTTTTGGAGCCAAGGCAGAATGTATAAAAGTTAGTGTTGAGCTTCAGTCTGCAATGTTCAAAACAACAGATAAAGCCAGAAATCTAGGTGTAGTCTTGGACTCTGACCTGAGTTTCAACAGTCACATTAATACAGTTACTAAATCAGCCTACTATCACCTAAAGAACATATCTAGGATTAAAAGACTAATGTCACAGCAGGATTTGGAAAAACTTGTCCATGCTTTTATCTTCAGTAGATTCGACTACTGCAATGGTGTCTTCACAGGTCTCACTAAAAAATCTATTCGGAAGCTGCAGCTGATTCAGAACGCCACTGCTCGAGTCCTCACTAACACTAAGAAAGTGGATCACATCACTCCTGTTCTGAAGTCTTTACACTGGCTTCCTGTGTGTCAAAGAATAGATTTCAAAATACTGCTGCTGGTTTATAAAGCTTTGAATGGTTTAGGCCCAAAATACATTTCTGACCTCCTGCTAAATTATGAACCATCCAGATCTCTCAGGTCTTCAGGGACTGGTCAGCTTTCTGTCCCCAGAGTCAGAACTAAACATGGTAAAGCAGCGTTCAGTTATTATGCTCCAAATATCTGGAACAAACTCCCAGAAACCTGCAGGTCCGCTGCAACTCTGACTACTTTTAAATCCAGCAAGAAGACTTTTCTTTTTGTCGCTGCTTTTAATTGAACTATTCATATCTTTGACTGCACTGTAACTTTTATCCATGTATTTTTTCTTTTAATGTTTATTTTATTAGCTTTTCTTTTTAATGACTGATTTTAAATGCCATTTTCTTAATGTCTTTCATTTTTTGTAAAGCACTTTGAATTGCCTTGTGTTGAAAAGTGGTATATAAATAAACTTGCCTTGCCTTCTCAAATCAAGTAGTCCTTTGACACACTCTGAGGTTTAAAAGACAAACCCCACCCAGCCACAGCCTGTCATCCCTCTGCTGTCTGGCACACATACAGAAGTCCTCAGCCATACCAACAGAACACAGAGCAGCTTCTTTACTTCTCAACTCTAACTCCACACAAAAAAGGATTTAGCTTTTTGTTTTTCTAATGTAGCATAAAGGGACTACAGCTGTACATTTAAAGATAAAATATCAATACCAACATTGATGAAGCTTTAGTTTCAATACAGCTGTTGGAAAACGAGGGAACTTTTTGCAGTGTTTTATAGAAGATATAAAATGCCTTATATATAAGCATCCCCCGCTCAAGGTCAATTATACATCTTTTACGAAATATTAGGCCTGATAAACTGCATGTTGATGGGCAGCAGTGCTTCACCAACACATTTCTGTCATTCAACATTTCCAAATGTGTCGATTGAAAAATCTAAGAACGACATTTATTTCTAGTGATCGTGTACATTGTTGTGTTGGATGTGGTAGGCAGCTATGGAAAGGCGAATGCGTTCGACCAATGTTATATTTATTTTATTTTATTACATTAAAATGTGTTATTTTTCAATAGTTTTTAACTGTCTAAATGAATTGTACATGTGTGTTTGCTAACGTGCTTGAATTACAATTATTCTGAAGGCACAAATAAGTAATGTTGAATAAATGGTTTATTTAGAATTAATAAATGAAATATAAAAAATAAGTGAGCAAATGCCTCTTGAATCTTGTTCATTTTGTCTGTGTTCCCATTATTTTCCATGTGTATTGGAGAGGTGAGGCCTATCCAGCCTGAGGTGGTCAGATCATGAATGGATGTTGTGTTAGAGCTTGGGCCCTGAGGCCAGGGGCGGACTGGCCATTGGGAATACCGGGAGTTTTCCCGGTGGGCCTGTGCTGTGCATGGGCCGGAGGGCCAAAAAAAAAAAGAAATGTTTTAAAAAGTATTATTTTTGTTGCCTAAATCCTACCGGCCCACATTTGTCAGTGTTCTGGCCACCCCACTGGGCTGGGCTGGGCCGTTTTGATAGGCTACCTATATTCTATCTATCAGATAGTTTCACTTTCACACATCAGGCCCGTAGCAGCTGTCACTGCGCAGTGAACGATCAGGAGTGAGTGACTGAGAGACCTAGCTGGCAGTTGCTTACAGATGGATAAACAAGCTCCAAAGCGTAAAGGCGTTTTTGTATAGTTTGTGTATACAGTATAGAGTATTGTGGCGAGCCCTGGGTTCAGAGGGAGGGGCTTGCATAGGGGAGGGGGTTGGCAAATTGGGTCAAAATATTATTGCATCAATGATCTGTTAACATTAAAATCACTAATTATATGCTGTAACTATTTTGCTCTAGGCAACTCAAGGGCTCAGGTAATGTGATTACTATATGAATAATGGTCCAAAATAACATTAAATGCATTGGGTTTTTTGTTAAGTAACATACTTTCGTCGCCGGCCGGCCGATACATGCCGCACATTAAGTGGGCTTGTCTTTTTCCCCCCAGTCCGCCCCTGCCTGAGGCTCTCCGCTCACATTGACAGAAAACTCAGCATCGTCTCCTGCTGAAACCTGAGACTGAGCCCACGGCACAACCCCTAACACAAACGGGATTTTGAAAAGTGTCACGGTTACACTCCTTATGAAGTGGTGAGGTGACGCTCCACATTGCTTTTCTTCCTGACTGCACTGTGTGTGTGTGTGTGTGTGTGTGTGTGTGTGTGTGGTGTGTGTGTGTGTGTGTGTGTGTGTGTGTGTGTGTGTGTGTGTGTGTGTGTGTGTGTGTGTGTGCGTGTGTGTGTGTGTGTGAGAGCGTTTCACATGTGTGTATGAGAGATTTTTACATATGTCTGTAAATTATTTTGGTTTCAGTTGTGAGCCGGATCCGATTGGCCATCGGGAGATTCAGGACTTTTCCTGGTGGGCCGCTGCCGTTGGTGGGCCGCTGCCGTTGGTGGGCCGCTGCCGTTGGTGGGCCGCTGGCTCTGGCATAGCTCGCCCACTCTGTTCTGATGAGTCCACCCCCCTTACGGAGCGTCCACACAGCAGCGTGCGTTGATGTTTGGCGGTGGGCGTGTCTGAAGCTTGGGGATTTTTTGCGAGCAACGCGACCAACAACCAATCACATGAATCTCCCGCCCCCGACATACAAAGCAATAGCAATGTTAAAACGGAGTAAACTGGATATAAACTCCCCAAACAGGCGAAAACCTACCAGTTTCACCCCCTGTCTCTGCCACCTCCCTCCATGCCTCGCTCCTCCGGTTTGTATCCCGGTAGATGAACAGAGACTGATCATACAGCACCGGGTGATTCACTACCGCTATAATGAATTTTCCCTCCATTTTTGGAATATGAGGAAATGACCTGCGTAGTCGCTCCCAGCATACACGCGGTTTGATTGGCTAGCGCTTGTACTGGCGGATTTGTATAAACGGGATTTCATTGGCTGACGCTTCTGCCGAGGCGCCAAAAGTTGAACATTGCTCAACTTTTGAAGCGAGCCACGCCAGCAACGCTCCACGTCGCTTCCCAAAATGCAGTTCGGCTAAAAGTGACGTCACCCCATTCAAAGTGAATGGGCAGAAGCGTTGTAAGCTTCAACGCACGCCGCTGTGTGGACGGGCCGTTACAGCGGAACATCAGTGATTATGTGTTACAATGGCGTTTGTTAGCAACCAGAAAATGACACCAGTAATGACAAAGTGAAGAGAATGCTGCGCGGGGTCTGGGTGCCGTGTTGGCGGGATGTTGCGGGGCTCGCTGCTGGAGCAGACAGTGTGAGCTGGCTTGCTGGTGTCATTTCCTGGTTGCTGCGTGGGGTCTGTGGGACAGTGGGACACGGCGAGGCCCGGCCCGAGCTCGGCCGGAGCTGTGAGTCTGTGTGTGTGCTCGGACCAGGCCCGGGCTGTGAGTCTGTGTGTGTGCTCGGACCAGGCCCGGGCTGTGAGTCTGTGTGTGTGCTCGGACCAGGCCCGGGCTGTGAGTCTGTGTGTGTGCTCGGACCAGGCCCGGGCTGTGAGTCTGTGTGTGTGCTCGGACCGGGCCCGGGCTGTTAGTCTCAGGCGGAGCAGCAATAACACGTTAACCGGAAGTGCAAATACATTATACAGCAATATGGAATCTT
Source organism: Harpagifer antarcticus (assembly GCA_902827135.1). NCBI lineage: Eukaryota > Metazoa > Chordata > Actinopteri > Perciformes > Harpagiferidae > Harpagifer > Harpagifer antarcticus. The sequence goes on from CADEHL010000049.1 coordinate 263,664, forward strand.
TCTTTCAGATTCATGCGTGACTATGACACACTTTCTTACATATTAACAGAATATGTTACTGAAGAATATTCAGGTTTCAAAATCGAGAAATATAAAAGAAAAATGAGTTGTAAATCATTACAAAAAAACTTTAACACTTAACTTTTATTTGCTGTAAACAAAACATTTACATTATCATCATATTATGTTTTAATGAAGAATAAATGAACAAACTGTTATCAGGAGCATCTTATTTCCACCTTATTAAAGGGGATCAGCTGTTCAGCAATTTTATATGGAAATTCTTATTAAAGTGTTTTAACTACATGTCAAATCTAAGCGCAGTTCTTTTTTAAGTAAAAATAAATGTGCAAATACAACATAAACAAAGTAGCCTACAGCCCAAACCACAAATAGGCACTTCAACAATTAATATTGCAGATTATTATAAACATGAAAGAGTTATAATTTAGTCTCTCTATTTGACATTATAATTGACATGCATTACAATTATTCTATGGACAAGTACAGGCAGCTTATCAGGCCATTCTCAGAACTGTGTTTCGTGTTAGCGCTGGAGTTTTCAATTAAGGTTGAACAGTTTATATTTCCTTGGGGGGGGTTCAAACAAAGTCATCCATCCTGGCTGTTTCCCCTCTGGTTCAGGAGGAGCAGGAGGTGCTGGCTCTGCACTCTCCTGTTACCGGGGAGGATGGAGATGAGTGAGTCGGGGTGAGAGGTCACCAAAGCTTCCTCCTCTGTGTGGAGTAAACAGGGAGGAGATGATAAGGTCTGATGGATCCATTACACTCTGTTATTGTCACTCTGCTTCATCCGCTGTCCCATCGGACTTCAAACACAGCACACACCGACAGGAGTATTTCATGAGACACAGCAAAAAGGTCTTCAGTGATCACAACTAAACTTACGTGTTAACCAATATGCAGTCATGTTGATCAGTTCATTGGTTGGTCAAATGTATTAAAACACTAATGATGAGAGTTTTTCACTTTTTCATTTCATTTGAACTCACATAGTGAGAACATGTTGATGCATCCTAAAGGATATGTTGAGGGTGTTACTTAAGCCTTAATTATAATTATAATATCATTATTATTTAAAATAAACTGATTGAGGTCCTAGAAGAGCCAAGAGGTGAAGAAAACAGGAATGTTTTCATGATCCAATATTTGACCTGACAGACGTTGTAGAAATAAACACCCATACTGCGTTGAATTCCTCTGATCTTTGTTGATATATTCCTGCTGTGGAATATATATGGAGGATGTACCATCTGCTGCCACCAGCGGGGAATGACATTAACTTTGAAAGCTTTATTTCAAAGTGATACCTTGTTCAGGGCTGTGCTTTGTTACATATTCTAAAGAGAGCTTACTGGAGCGAGGTGTTTCACAGAGCATTTTTGGAGACTTATGATTCATCGGTGGGTTTAGCGCAATTCACTTGTAAAAACATAATGTTTTGTTAAACCTATATATTAAACACTCATTTCTATGTAATGCAAATGGGGGGGGGGGGGCATAAGGAAACTCTATGGGCCCATTAGGCGGAAGATGGCCAAAAGACCCAGGGAAGCTCCGGGACATGTTATGTTCTTGAGAGTCAGGACAATTTGGTGCCACAGAGTAACTTTAATCGGAATGAGCGCTCGCTTCCAACGCTGTCTCCAGCTCTCTTTACACATCCATGCCATGGATTAACCAAAAGTCATCCTTATTATTTGGCCCAAAAAAAAGGCGATATATAACCTAAGATTATTCAACTATTTGACTCCTTTTTGGGATTAGCCGTAGACGAAAGTGCACCTCATTGAGATGACCTGAAAAGGCCTGAATATTACTAATATTTAACCAAAGTGCCGACCTCAGATGGGTGTCTTTGCTTAATCCTGTTCATCTTGTTGATAGCGCTGCAAGGGGGGCTGAGGTGCTGTGGGAGACCCTGATTGGGTGTGATGTCATCTTATTCTGCTGCTTATCTGGGCTTTGCCTTTAAGTGCTTTCCAGTATGTTTGGAGATCAAAAGCCATACTCGCCAGAGCAGCTTTAATCACCTCCTCTGCTAGGGGCAGGTGTGTGTGTGTATGTGTGTGTGTGTGTGTGTGTGTGTGTGTGTGTGTGTGTGTGTGTGTGTGTGTGTGTGTGTGTGTGTGTGTGTGTGTGTGTGTGTGTGTGTGTGTGTGTGTGTGTGTGTGTGTGTGTGTGTGTGTGTGTGTGGTATTGGTTGTGTGGTACGGATATGCAAAGGGTTGCTGGCATTTCCAAAGATAGCCAGGCTGACATTTCTATTGACTTTGATGTCGATAATCCCTCACAAGTTCCCCAAGCTAACTGATATCGTGTGCGTGTGTGTGTGTGTGTGTGTGTGTGTGTGCGTGCGTGTGTGTGTGTGTGTGTGTGTATGTGTGTGTGTGTGTGTGTGTGTGTTTACTATTTGGGTAAACATTATCGCTGTATACCTATGAGGGTGTTCCAGGTCCAAAATCAGAGTAACATCATATTTACTACATTGTATTTACCTTTATTGACACTTCCCTAGAAACAAATCACCAATAAGGTCATGACATCAAAGCCCATAGGACACTTTAATTGAGGTATGATAAGTAATATTTGTATACTTTTTGATATGTGGTAAGATGTGTGTTTGAGGCCACATCGGAAACATCCCTTTGACAACACCTCTTGACAGGTCTGAAATGGGACTAAAATGTTCACTGTTTTAGTTTAGGTGATATAGAAGTGTTTATAATCCACCAGTGATATCCTCCGGTGATGAGCCAAAACTCATCATTGCAAAAGTTTAGGTTTATTTACTCCCCAGAATTGCTGTTTTCATTTTCTCTTAACTGACATGTCTTGGTATGGAACAGGACTTGTTTAAAAATCCTGGCTTTATCAGCCAGGAGGGAAGCAAGCTGCCACTGTGACTGACAGATGTGTCTCATCCAGCTCCTGTCTACACTGTGTTGTTCTCTGTCAGAGGTTAATGGAAGTGTGTTATTAGCCCTGCAGGAGAGCAAGGGGCCAAAGTCTTTGACTCTGTCTGACTACCAGACAAAATACAGCCACAGTAATAACAGCCTGTTAGGAAAACACACTCTTCTTCTCCAGCCTCCATTATCTCCGGATCACTGAAGATGCAGCTGTGCCGGAAGAGAGCGTGCTGCATCACTAACTCTCTATGAACCATGACCCTCCAGAGGATCAGGAACCTTTGGCCTCTACAGTTCCCTTCCAGACGAAAACTCTCATTGTCAACGTATTGGTCAAATGATGTCATTGTTTAAGCTAGACCTGATCATCTTTAATAAGTGTAAACATGTACATTTTTAAGTTAATCCCTCAAAATGTTTAACTGTGTTTCATAAAGTCTCATAAAGTGTCTTCTTCATGATTTCTAGTGTCCCACAGCAAGAAACTCAATGTGCTTTTGTGCGTGTTGGATAATAGGCGCATTCACACTGCGGTACTTTTCCCACAAAGGTTCATGCGAACTTAGTTCATGAGAACTCTTTTATCGCGTTCACACCAAAAAGAGCCGGTACTAAAAGTAGTTCATGTGAACCTTTTTACCCCCTCGAAAGTCCCTGCTAGAGAGCAGGGACTTTCGAGCGGCTCTTTTGTGAGAAAAGAGCTATATTTCTGATTGGCTGGGCGGATTGCAAACCACGCCCCGTAATACTCCCAAAACGTTTTGTGAAGCCGCCATTTTATTATCCTCGCATTAGCATTATTAGCATTAGCCCAGCGCAGAAACGCAGAGAGACTAACTTATGGCAACACAAAATAAAACATGGGAGCGGTGGAGATGAGGAGGTGTCGGCGTTCTGGCGATTTACTCTGAAGGCTTCAGTAGAAGCTGCTGGGAGTCCCAGCAGCTTCTATTGAAGCCAGTCCCCAACTCCGGGGACTTCCGGCCGGGGACTCCGGGCGGCAGTATACGCCGTGAAGTTGTTTGTAGCCTGCCAGTAAACCCAAAGCAGAAGAAGAAGAAGTGACGTCTGCGGCTTCATTTGCCTAATCCACCCCCAGGGACTTTTTCCGGTGTGAACGCGATCTGTACTTAGTTCATGCGAACTAAAGAGTTCGCATGAACTAAGTTCGCATGAACCTTTGTGGGAAAAGTACTGCGGTGTGAATGCGCCTTATGTGGTCTGAGGCAGAGCGTCTGTGTCTCGATCCAGATGCCTGTGAAGTGTGAACACTTGAGCGGTTAGTGAATTTGGACTGAATAGTGTTGTGTCAAACCGCACACGGCCTCTGTTCCCTCACAGGAAGTGACGATCACCACTGTTAGCTAGCTTGCTAATATTGTTCTTGTCTGCTATCCAAACTGCTCAAATGATCTGACAATATTAACGGTGGTTTCTTTTAGACACAGATATAGTGGTACATTTATGTAATATAGAAAAAACTATAACTTTATTCATATAAAGCTGTAATGACCGGATTGACTTCAAATTCTGTTACGTAGCTAAAATGGCGGGAATTATAGGTCTCCTATTATGCCATTTTTAGGCATATATGGGTCTCAGATATATACAAATATATAAAAAAACATGTCTATGATGTGTTTTGCTCAAAATACCAAACAGATCATGCATTTTAGAAATCCCTCATTCCCCTCTATTTCAGCTGTTAGAGAACTGCAGGTTCGGGGTCCTTAGGCCTGCTCAGAATTCTACCGCAGATACAGCTACAGGCTGCAGTGATTACATGCCATATCATGTTCCAAACCACATCAAGGATTATTTCTGAAACAGTTTGGAGCTCAAATGCTTTTTCTCTCAGGTTCACCACAAGGTGAGTTCCTTTTTTTATTTCATGCTTTTTTACACATACTCTCTCCAGTACAGGTTAGCTCTGAGTGTTAGCGATGCTTGCTAATGTAAACAAAGACCATATTACTTCCAAAACACGCCGGGCATTGTTTCTGATAGCAACTCAGCTCCGATGTTCCCCCGTTATTAGAGATGTGGGTACGGAGGAAAAGAGAGAGGGTTTTATTTGCTGACACTTTGTGGGTCTCCTGACACACCGGGGACACATCTTTATATACAAGACATCAAAAAGTGCATTTTGCATGATAGGTCCCCTTTAAGGGTGACGTTAAGTGTCTAGAGTTCTACACTCAACTTGACCGTATGAGTGCACCATCCGGTACTCATAGTGCACCATCCGGTACTCATAGTGCACCATCCGGTACTCATAGTGCCCCATCCGGTACTCATAGTGCACCATCCGGTACTCATAGTGCACCATCCGGTACTCATAGTGCACCATCCGGTATTCATAGCGCACCATCCGGTACTCATAGCGCACCATCCGGTACTCATAGCGCACCATCCGGTACTCATAGTGCACCATCCGGTACTCATAGTGCACCATCCGGTACTCATAGTGCCCCATCCGGTACTCATAGTGCACCATCCGGTACTCATAGTGCACCATCCGGTACTCATAGTGCACCATCCGGTACTCATAGTGCACCATCCGGTACTCATAGTGCCCATCCGGTACTCATAGTGGCACCATCCGGTACTCATAGTGCACCATCCGGTACTCATAGTGCACCATCCGGTACTCATAGTGCACCATCCGGTACTCATAGTGCACCATCCGGTACTCATAGTGCACCATCCGGTACTCATAGTGCACCATCCGGTACTCATAGTGCACCATCCGGTACTCATAGTGCACCATCCGGTACTCATAGTGCCCCATCCGGTACTCATAGTGCACCATCCGGTACTCATAGTGCACCATCCGGTACTCATAGTGCACCATCCGGTATTCATAGCGCACTGCATTTTGCCATTCTTAGCATTGGAACACGTGAACAGTATCAACTAAAAATAGCACAAGTACAGAATTACGCAAATTAAGAAACAGCACAGTTGTTAACTAAGAACCAGCAGGAAGTACACATGCATTAAAAGTGTTGATGAATGCCACAATTGTTCCATTGCACAACTTACGTATGTGTTTATGAATGATTGGCACACTTAGCTATGAGGAAATAGTCACCTCCTCTACCCGGCTCCTTCCAGACCTCTACTGGTTTTAGTTGCTAACACCAACTCGGTGGTTCTCTTGTTGTCTTCTCTGCATGCGCCTTTGATGCAGACTTCAGTGCAGGCACTAAAACAAACTAGGCGATGTTTTTCAGAAGAGGTGCTGACAGTACATAATGTACATGCTGGGTTTGCATTTCCATTATCATTAGTTTGCGTGCAGACAGAAAATAAGCAGTATTACAAAGAGGAGTCTACAGTTAGACAGAGTGTGACCACCCTTATATCAGGAAGTGAGGCTGACAGCAGTCGGTGCTAGTCTGTGCTTGTCTGTTGATGTCTTCCCTCTGCAGCTGAATGAACAGGTGTTGGAGTCGCTGACTCTTATCAGAGCAGAGAGAAGGCCCTGTGCCTGAACACAATAAGTGCTTTCTTAGACAGGTCATCTCCTGCTGAAGCCCTGTCATCTGATCTGCTCCCCCCCAGCCTCCCCCCCCATTCTCTACTCCCTCCGCCCTGTTCCCTCCTCTATAATAATGATAATACCTTCAGACATCTCTTTCCCACCGCCCCCCCCCACCCTCTTACCTTACCTCTGCCTGGTTCAAAGCACCTCTGTTTGCCGTATGTATGGCACACTATACCCAAGTGACTTGCAGTAGAGAGTCATAACAACATACAGTGACATATTCACCTGCATGTAGCACAACATACCTTTATTTAGAACATCGCTGAACACAGTCACACAAAGCTTTTCCCTATTCAGATTTGTATCTTCTTAAAGCCTAACATCATATGCTTAAAATGAAATTACATTTACTAAGCCTGTACATTTGAATAAAGTGCAGCTCAATAAGAACTGCTACGGGATTTAGAGTCAAACATTTAAACTCCTTTGATGAGATTATTTCTTATTACTGTGAAAAAATGAGATTGCGGATTAACTATCACTGTCTGCTTCAATAATGGCTCTGGACTGAGCCTGCTGTGAGGAGGGGCCACAGAGGACCAGAAGGTAAAGTTGTGTGAAAAAAAGAATGTTCTTGTGAAACAGAGAATCCAAGGTTAATGCCAGTGGTCTTTTTTCATAACAATATTAAAAGTGTTCCTGTCCCCCCAGAACTATCCAGGGACACTGTTTGTAGTTTTGCTAATGCTATGTGAGCATCATGCAGCTGTGTAAAGGAGTATTGTCATAATCTTTTATTTAGTTAAAACTCTCTCCTCGTGCCATGTTTCACTTCCTGCATTTGGTGATTGTTTGTCTCTCACTGATTCTGTCCACCTGCTGCCCTTGTGTTTTTTCTTGCCCTCTCCAGCAATGTATTTCAATGTGATTAATGATGTGTGTACGTATGCTTGTATTTCTCAGTTGTCTTCCTCAGCTCACCATCGACGTGTACCATGTGTGTGGTTCTGCAGTCTAAATGTTCGGTCTCTGTTCTCATGCTATCCATGGATTCGGTTGTTTCTATGACCTTTACTTTAAATCATGCTCGCCTTAAGTCATTTACACCTGCCTCTCTTTGTTTCTGCGTTTGGTTCCCACTGCCTTCCTCAACCCCTGGCACATTGCAGATGGAACACAACAGTGGACAGACGATGCTGCATTGTTTCTACTGCATACATTTTAACATATGTTCTCTGTTTCAAATCCACCTCCTGAAAAGAATCATATTCCCAGCCTGAGAAGCATTTGTGAATATAATATTGGATGCAAAGGGCCACATTCCAAACAATGGCAACAGGTGCATTAGATACCTCACAGGCATTCTCCATGGTTAGTGATGGTTAAGTGATTTTGATCAAGTTTTAGCAATGGCTATACTTTATCATGTCAGAAAAAGGGTTGTTAAAATAAGTTATATTTATTTTACAATGGTAACATATTCTCTTACATTGTGGAATAAACCACTATGAATCAGAAGGTGTTAATGTCACGGTCACAGGTACAGATAAGAACCCAATAGCACGACTCAGATACAACCAGTGTAGTAATGTTCAGTTTAATCGGGTCAGGGACAGGCAGGCGTCAAAACCAGGAAATCCAGCAGTTAGGCAAACAAATCCAAACAGGGGGCAGGCAGGAGACTCGAGGTCCGATAACAGGCAGGTAGGGGTCAAAACCGGGCAGGACAGGTAACTAGGCAAGATATAATCAAACGCTGGAGTGCTTGGCAGAATACACAAGACAATCTGGCAACTGAAAATGAGGTGGTATAAATACTGGGGAGTGATGAGGGAATGAGTAACAGGTGAGGGGAAGGGCTGAGGAAACCAGGTGAGGGAAATGAGCTGATTACAAGGGCCTGGGGGAAAGCGGGATCTGAAATGACAGAAGAGTTTAGATGAGGCATAAAAACAAACAATAATATAGGTGTCTAACTTGTGACAGAACCCCCCCCTCTATGGACGGCTCCTGACGTCCCACGAGGTTGATCGGGATGGGCCTGGTGAAAGTCAGTAATGAGAGAAGGGTCATAGATACTGCGACCGGGCACCCATGACCGCTCTTCAGGACCATAACCCTCCCAGTGTACCAGGTACTGTAACCCTCTACCACGTCGCCGGGACTTGATGAGGCGACGGACAGTGTGAACAGTCTCCCCGTCGATAGTCCGGGGTGGTGGTGGGGGTGTAGAGGGGGGCTGAAGAGGGCTCACATTAACTGGTCTGATCTTGGACACGTGGAAGGTAGGATGAATCTTCATAGAAGGGGGCAGACGCAGGCGGACAGCTGCAGGATTGATAATCCTAGCTATGGGAAATGGGCCTACAAAACGGGGAGACAACTTCTTTGACTCAACTCTGAGAGGGAGATCCCGTGTGGAGAGCCAGACACGTTGCCCTGGGGAGTACTGTGGAGCTGGCTTGCGACGGCGATTGGCGGTCCGTTGATAACGGTCGGAAGAGCGCAGGAGCGCGGAGCGGGCCTTTAACCACATGCGTCGACATCGGCTTACAAACGCCTGTGCAGATGGGACGCTGGCCTCCCGTTCCTGTGCCGGGAAAAGGGGCGGCTGGTATCCGCGGGAGCATTGGAATGGGGAAAGACCAGTAGCAGAACTAGGAAGGGTGTTGTGGGCATACTCAACCCATAGAAGCTGCCTCGACCAGGAGGAGGGAGTGGAGGAAGCTAGACAGCGTAAGGCAGTCTCCATCTCCTGGTTCATACGCTCTGCTTGACCATTGGACTGGGGATGAAATCCGGACGAGAGACTGACACTGGCTCCCAGCAGTCTGCAAAACTCGGACCAAAAACGAGAAGTAAATTGTGGTCCCCGATCAGACACAACGTCACTGGGAAGACCATGCAGCCTGAACACATGTTGTAGCATGATTTCAGCCGTTTCCTTGGCAGTAGGTAATTTGGTTAAAGGAATAAGTCGGGCAGACTTGGAAAACCGGTCTATGACTGTGAGTATGACTGTGTTACCGTCTGAGGGTGGTAGTCCGGTGACAAAATCCAAGGCGATGTGGGACCAGGGACGATGAGGGATAGGCAAGGGATGAAGAAGACCGGAGGGGGCTTGGCGTGAGGTCTTATTTTGGGAGCAGACTAGGCAAGCAGCAATGAATTCCTTGGCATCCTTCTCCATGGAAGACCACCAAAATCGCTGTCGAATCAGGGCTAGGGACCGTCTCACTCCTGAGTGACAAGCCAGGCGAGAGTTATGACCCCACTGGAGAACCTGGGTACGGAGAGTGGCAGGAACAAACAGACGGTTAACAGGACAGGCACTTGGGGCTGGGTGTTCAGCATGAGAGCGCTTGACCTTATCCTCCACCTCCCAGGTCACCAGACCAATGACACATGTAGAAGCAATGATATTCTCAGAATGAGATGGAGAGCTCTCTGGCTGGAACTGGCGAGACAGGGCGTCAGGTTTGATGTTCTTAGAACCAGGTCTGTAAGACAGAGAAAAATCAAAGCGTGTGAAAAACAGAGCCCACCTGGCTTGACGAGAGTTCAGCCGCTTAGCTGAACGGATGTACTCCAAATTTTTGTGATCAGTCCAGACCACAAAAGGCTGCTCTGCTCCCTCCAACCAGTGTCTCCATTCCTCCAGGGCAAGTTTCACTGCCAACAGTTCTCGATTTCCAATGTCGTAATTTCTTTCTGCTGGAGACAGCTTCCGGGAGAAGAAGGCACACGGGTGCATCTTCTGATCCTCGGCCGACCGTTGAGAAAGAACTGCCCCAACTCCAGTGTCCGACGCATCTACCTCTACAGTAAACTGCCGAGTAGAGTCTGGAAAAATCAAAATGGGAGCAGAGGTGAAGCGTGACTTAACTCACCAAAAGCCCCTTCGGCCACCGAGGACCACCGGAAGGGAATGTTCTGAGAGGTGAGAGTTGTGAGAGGGGTTGCCAACAAACTGTAGTTTCGAATAAACCTCCGGTAGAAGTTGGCAAAACCCAGAAAGCGTTGGAGCTCCTTGCGGGTTGAAGGGCGTGGCCAGTCAGTGACCGCCTTGGTCTTTTCAGGATCCATCTTGATGTTTCCGGTGGAGACCACAAATCCCAGGAAAGGGACTTCTGTGGTGTGGAACACACACTTCTCGGCCTTGACAAAGAGGTGGTTCTCCAAGAGCCTCTGGAGGACTAGGCGAACATGGACCACATGCTCCAGTTTAGACTTGGAAAAAATCAAAATGTCATCCAGGTATACAAAAACACAGATATTGAGAAGATCCCGCAGAACATCATTCACCAATCCCTGGAAGACTGCAGGTGCATTGGTGAGTCCAAAAGGCATGACTAAATACTCATAATGTCCACTAGGAGTGTTAAATCCCGTCTTCCACTCGTCCCCCTCCCTGATTCTCACCAAATGGTACGCATTACGTAGGTCCAGCTTGGTAAAAATAGTAGCGCCTTGTAACAGTTCAAATGCAGAGGAAACAAGTGGAAGGGGGTACCTGTTCTTGACAGTGATGTTATTGAGTCCTCTGTAGTCAATGCATGGGCGCAGAGTCTTATCCTTCTTACCCACGAAGAAGAAACCTGCACCAGCAGGAGATGATGAAGGCCGGATAAGCCCTGCATCCAAAGAGTCATTGATATACTTCTCCATTGACTTAGTTTCAGGAGCCGATAAAGAAAAAAGTCGACCTCTAGGAGGAGAAGTACCAGGTAACAGGTCAATAGGACAGTCATTAGCACGATGAGGCGGGAGTGAGGTGGCCCGAACTTTGTTAAAGGCCTCTTTAAGGTCCCAGTAATCATTGGGAACACCGGAAAGGTCTTCACACTCAGAGATCCTCGGCTGACTGGAATCAATTGAGGAACTAGATCTTAAGCAGACAGCATGACAATGAGCACTCCACTCTCTAATAGTCCCTGAAGCCCAATCTATATGAGGATTATGCCTCCTTAACCAAAGAAACCCCAAAATGACAGGCTGATGTGGTGCATGGATAAGGTGAAAAGAGAGTGTTTCGCTGTGATTACCTGACATGCTCATCTGAACTGGAGTTGAACGGTGTGTCACTCTGCAGAGAAGACGACCATCTAGAGCTGTAGCATTGATGGGCTTCTCCAAAGCCTCCTGACCAAGTCCCATTTGAAAGGCCAGTGTTATGTCCAAAAGACTGGCATCAGCACCAGAGTCAATAAGAACTGCCACAGTGTGCATTTTCCCCAAGCAGCTCAGCTGAGCATGGGTTAGGGGTCGAGAGGGCATTTCCAAATTCATCATACGGCTCACCAGCGCCCTCTGGATGACTGGTGAGCCCTGTCTTTTACAGGACAAGAGAAGGCAAGATGACCCTGCTGGCCGCAGTAAAGACAGCAGTTGTCCCGCAGGCGGCGCTGTCGTTCTGCCTCGGAAAGCCGGGTCCGCCCCAGCTGCATTGGTTCAGATGAGTTAGAAAATCCTCCTCTCACCTGTTCGGTAGCATGCGCTGACGGAAGAGGCGAAGCCTGAGGGGCGATGGAGAAAGCCCTCTCTCTCCTCCGCTCCCGCAGACGGCAGTCAATGCGGATGGAGAGAGCCACCAGCTCATCTAAATCAGCAGGAAGGTCCCTGGCTGCCAGCTCGTCTTTAAGGCGATCCGACAGACCGTTGTAGAAGGCATCGAGGAGTAAAGAAGCATTCCAGTTACTCTCGGCGGCTATGGTACGAAACTCGATGGAGTAATCCGACACAGATCTCCCTCCTTGCACCAGGTTAAACAGTCCACGAGCTACCTCTCTTCCGGGTGTAGCGTGATCAAAAACTTTACGCAGTTCATCGGAAAATACGCTTACAGATGAGCAGGCAGCAGATTGTCTTTCCCATTCGGCGGTACCCCAGTCTTTAGCTTTGCCCGTGAGAAGAGAGACAATATACGCCACCCGGGATCTTTCTGTTGGGAAGGCGGAAGGCTGAAGCTCGAAGGCGAGGGAACATTGGACCAGGAATGGTCTGCACGAACCTGGGGCTCCCGAGTAGCGTTCTGGAGGAGGTAGGCGTGCATCCGATGCCAGAGGACTCTGGATTCGAACAACGGAAGCTGGAGTTAGTTCCGGGCCATGGACCGTTGCAGGACGGGTCTGAAGATGATCACGGAGATTCACAAAGGTCCGTTCGAAACGAGCGGCCATCTCCTGCATCGCTTCAGCCATGAAGGTAAGCTGCTGCTCGTGGCGTTGTAACACGATATCGTGCGAAGGCGGTTCTGTCGCTGAGTCGGCTGGATTCATTTTTGGCCAGATTGTACTGTCACGGTCACAGGTACAGATAAGAACCCAATAGCACGACTCAGATACAACCAGTGTAGTAATGTTCAGTTTAATCGGGTCAGGGACAGGCAGGCGTCAAAACCAGGAAATCCAGCAGTTAGGCAAACAAATCCAAACAGGGGGCAGGCAGGAGACTCGAGGTCCGATAACAGGCAGGTAGGGGTCAAAACCGGGCAGGACAGGTAACTAGGCAAGAGATAATCAAACGCTGGAGTGCTTGGCAGAATACACAAGACAATCTGGCAACTGACAACTGAAAATGAGGTGGTATAAATACTGGGGAGTGATGAGGGAATGAGTAACAGGTGAGGGGAAGGGCTGAGGAAACCAGGTGAGGGAAATGAGCTGATTACAAGGGCCTGGGGGAAAGCGGGATCTGAAATGACAGAAGAGTTTAGATGAGGCATAAAAACAAACAATAATATAGGTGTCTAACTTGTGACAGTTAAACACGTTTGCCTCTCTCCTCTGAGACCTCAGTGCAGCTGCCAGACTCAGGTTACAGCTCAGCATTTAGAACTGCTCTCTGCAATGTGGAGACAGTGAGAGAGGGCAGGAACAAAAGGGATTGTGGGTCGAAGTGTGATCAGACACTTCACCGTACTGCCAACAGCCCCTGATAAAGCATGTGACGGTTGGTTGTAATTCTGGCCCTGCATTCTCACAACTTTCCCAGACCATAGTGTGGTCGAATTGTATTGTTAGACATTTTAGTGCTCTCAAATCCATATTATAGAGACACCTTTAGATTCGTTTTTTTACATCAGGCCTTTTGAAAATAAATATCTAGCAGTGCATAATGAAAGTTCTACATAATAATGTTTTCCCATGCTTGGAACAGTAAGCGATTACATGGTGAACTCTCCTAAACAAGTTAGATCAACAACAAATGATCCAACTCCAGGAACCATAGTAAAAAACATGGAACCTTGTCTAAGTTTGGTAGAAAACCTTTTATTATCCTTGCAGCCCCTTCTGGGACTCGTGGAATCTCTGAAACTTGTCCAAGAACTCATAGATGTCTGCTAAAGCCCCTTGATGTCCCCCCCAAGGACCCTGTGAGACCTGGCTGCACTGATCAAAGGAGTGTGTGTGTGAGAGCATGAACAGGTGGGCAGTAACTATCAGCCGGCCGTCAGGGTTAAATCCTCCAGTTGCATTCAGAGAGCTGCAGCTGTTGCAGCCTCACTGCAGCGTGCGTCCTGCAGCATGATCCTCCCTCGTCCTCCCACACCTCTCACCGGCCTGCACCCCTCTCTCACCCTTTTTTCTCACGCCTCTCCTTCCTCTGTTCAGGCCTCAGGCAGTCACCCCCGGGGCTTCTGGATATGCGGTTATCTTTCATCCTGCCACTCTGAGCTCGCTGCAATGACAAGTATCCCTCTCACACAGCTCGGCGCCGGATGTTTCAGCCAACAGGAGGAAAGGTCTTCCATGTGCGGGTGGGTGTGTGTGTGTGTGTGTGTGTGTGTGTGTGTGTGTGTGTGTGTGTGTGTGTGTGTGTGTGTGTGTGTGTGTGTGTGTGTGTGTGTGTGTGTGTGTGTGTGTGTGTGAGAGAGTGTGTGTTAAGGCACGCATGTCCCTCACCGCCCTTACAGCTCTGAAGATAAGACCACAGCCAGGATGTTGTGTGAGGAGCTCATAGCTGTAGGCTGATGATAAGTGACTTCCACTACTGTAATTGCAGGCTAATTATACTGCGCTGTGTGTGTCTGTTAACACACCTCATTACATATCGTCACGTCCTCATATGTTAGCCTCAGTGGACACGTTTAAACCACAGCTTAAGACTCATCTTTTTGGATTGGCACTTACACCCCTCTTTTTATTGGTATTCTAATTTGTATTATTCTTAATTTTGTATATTGTTTTATTTTCCTATTTATTCTATAGGTTTTTATTGATTTATATATACCATAGTTTTAATTGGCGAAATCCTCTTTAAATTGGTCTTTTCATCTTTATTATTCCTATTATTTATAAATGTATTTTATTATTATTAAAAAAGAAAAGGAACATTATTTTATTTATTTTATAGGTTTTAATATTTGATTGTATTTATTATTTTTGTTTTATGTCTTCCTTTCTTTTACTTTTCTTTTATTGTATTTATTTTTCTTATCATACCTTTTTCCTCCTTGTGTCCCTTGAACTGTTATGTTATGTGTTTGTGTGTGCAAAAAGGTTTGAACCTGAAGTTCATTTCTTGTTTTTAGTTTGTATTTGTGATGCGTGCCATTAGAAAGCACTTTGAGAAGCAGCAGCTGTATGAAAAGTGCTATACATATAAAGCTTTCTTATCATTATTACATGTGGGGCTCTGGAGCTGAACTCAGATCAGTAAACTGCAGGAATACTGGAAAAGGTTTGCCTCCCTGTTTGGGAGCAGATCAGTGTCTGAGGTAACTGAGATCCTTCCCTGTGCTGATGTATTCTGCTGTGTTGTGGTGCTTCCCTCAGGGCTCACCCTCCATGTTACACGCAGCCATCCATCATCCTGTCAGAGCACAGAGAGACTTTATTCAATCGTCCAAGACCAACTTTCAAACCTGTTTTCCCAGTAAAGCATTTCCGTTGGTCGTGATTTAGGGGCGTGTGTGGTACAGTGGGTTGAGCATTGGTGTTCGGATCAGGGGGTCACAGGTTCAAACCCCACTGCAGTCAGCATGTCACCCCAAATTGCTTCTGTGGGGATTGCCCACAGTATTGAGTAATATGTAAGTCGCTTTGGAGAAAAGCGTCTAACAAGTGAAATGTAATGTAATGTGATTTACAGATCTCTGCTCACAATTTAAGCCCTAAGTTTGTAGTTGTTAAAGGATATTTGAAGTCAAAGTTACAATTATAAAAAAATGTGACTATTGATGTCATTTCACACATCAAGGCCCACCCCTCCCTACACGCAGATCACGCAGACTGCGTGGGGCCTCATGCAGAGAGGTGGGTGTTTGTCATCTGCTGGTGGCAAACCGTAGAGAATTACAGTGCTTGCCTCGACGGGGAGGGATTGCATTGAATTACAGCAGCGGGAGCAAACGCTTGGAGGAGGGAGAAAAAGGGTATGGAGGAAAAGAGAGAGGGTTGTGTTTTCTGACACTTGGTGAGTTCCCTGACACACCGGGGACACATATTCATGTATAAAAGACGTACCAAAGTGCATTTTGCATGATAGGTCCCCTTTAAGTCAAGTCACTTTGACTCAATTGGGTTAGTTATTAGTTATTGACTATTGTTACCAGACTTGAATTAAGACTGACCTGATCATTATGTAACCCCATCTCCCTTGGTGAGATGATAAAGTTTGATTATACTGTATGAACCTTCAGTTCTATTATAACACATTGTCCCATTTAAGTCATTGATGTTTCGAGGTGCAACTCGCCCCTTGTAGCACCATCAGCAATAATAAAAAAAATAGAAAACTCTAGTAATTAATATCTACTCCAGAAGGCACATTCTGCTAAAAGTCTCCAAAAAAAATGATAAGATGATGTGTATAATTGTGGTACCGAAGTGGGCCGGTTGGATAAGTCACTAGTACCCCCCGAGATGCCCGGGCTGATTTTTAGTCCCAGTCCTCCCCGGCTTGGAGGTGAGACAGTATGAAAGGTAAAACGTTTTGGGTCATGTAAATGTAAATTCAATATTTGCCACCAAATCATTTGCAAAACATTATGATTTGTGTGGAAACATTTTCATTATTAAGATTATTTTTTATTTGTACCTCTTTTCCTTTCTCTTTCTTGATCCTCCTTAACAACGGTCATTACAGTTACGTGTCACATGTTCTGAATTGACCAATCGGAACTTTATTTAGCCTCCGTATTGTTTATGGTTGAATGTGGTCCGTGAAAACATTTTTGATTCTTAACCTGTTCAACCCGGAGGCCCCCGTCCGAAACTGTGTCTCAGAGCTTCTTAACATTTAAAAACCTATTAATGTGTCATACCCATTTAACGGGAAGAAACTCAGCTAACTGACAATATGAACCATTTTTACCTCACAAGAAGCGTCTAAATGAGCCCTGAGCGAAAAAATGCTAACACACTTAGCACAGAGACTCTAGGTATAAATACCCTTATTACATATCGGATCTGCACAAACAAGCTGAGATTCCACAGATTCTAGGGGTATAAGTATCATCACTAAGCGATCAGAACTCGTGACAGGGGAAGCGAACACAGACATCACAACACGGAGCTTTACGGAGTAAAAACGGGACATTGTCTTACCTATGCTGTTGTTCTGATCAAAAGTTGTGTTCAACGTGACGGAGCCCACGCACAATAAGGGACACACTCTGGACTTAATTATCTCAAAGAGTCTGAATATCTCTATGGTTGTGGTGACTGATGTTGCGCTCTCTGACCATTCCTGTCCAGCTCTATTTCTGTTCACAAAAATGTTCAAAAAGAGGTAACCACAAAGCGATATTTAACTGAAAACACTAGGGAAATGTTTACTCAAAATTTTTCTTCCACACTTGCCCCTGCTAACATCTCAGTAAATGAGCTAGTAGATCATTTTAATTCAAAAATGTTATAGATGCCATTGCTCCAACTAAGGTAAAGGAAGTGTCTGGCAAGAAAATATCTCCATGGAGAAAGGCCATGACCGTGAGAACAGAAAAAAGAGTGTCGAAAAGCTGAACGCAGGTGGCGAAAAACAAATCTCCAGGTTCACTTTGAAATCTATAAAGAGAGACTTGGGCTTTATAATTTGGAATTGAAAAACGCACGACAATCGTTCTTCTCTGACATCATTACAAAAAACAAAAACAATGCACGTGCCTTGTTTGCTACCGTCGACAGACTAACTAACCCCCCAGTGTCAGTAGCCTCTGAATTTCTATCCACCAGGGCGTGCAATGATTTTGCCTCCTTTTTCACTGACAAAATTCAGAAAATCAGACAAGCAGTCAGTGCCTCTGCATCAGGTACAGTAAATGTGTTGTCTCTGTGTCCACTTAACATCAATTCAAACACCATGACACAATTCCATCAGATTAATGATAAAAACCTAGAGGACATTATACAACTTCTGAAATCCTCCTCCTGCTGCCTTGATATTATTCCAACAGGATTTTTCAAAGATGTTTTTCGTTGCATGGCCTCAGATCTACTTCATATAGTAAACAAATCTCTTCACTCAGGTGTTTTTCCACAGGCCCTGAAAACTGCAGTCATTAAACCGCTCTTAATAAATAATAATCTAGATGCTTCAGTAATGAACAATTACAGGCCCATATCAAATCTTCCATTTCTAGGTAAAATCATTGAAAAAGTTGTTTTTCAACAGTTGAGTAAATTCTTGCATTTAAATAACTGTTTGGATGTGTTCCAGTCAGGCTTTCGTCCAAACCACAGCACTGAGACTGCTCTTGTAAAGGTCTTCAATGACATCCACTTAAACACAGACAGTGGCAGAACTTCAGTGTTAGTATTATTAGATCTCAGTGCTGCGTTTGACACTGTTGACCACAACATATTACTAGACCGACTGGAAAACTGGGTGGGACTTTCGGAAACAGTCCTAAATTGGTTTGAATCCTACTTAAAGGACAGAAACAACTTTGTTTCTATAGGTAAATACACATCTGAGTTGACAAATATGATATGTGGGGTACCTCAAGGCTCCATCTTGGGGCCTCTTCTCTTTAACGTCTATATGCTACCACTGGCTCAGATAACGAAGAACAACAAAATAAGTTACCATAGCGATGCAGATGACACACAAATGTACGTAACAATTTAACCAGGAGACTATGCTCCAATTCAAACACTGAGTAAGTGCATTGAACAAATCAATGACTGGATGTGTCAGAACTTTCTCCAATTAAACAAAGATAAAACTGAGGTAATGGTTTTTGGAGCCAAGGCAGAACGTATAAAAGTTAGAGCTGAGCTTCAGTCTGCAATGTTCAAAACAACAGATAAAGCCAGAAATCTAGGTATAGTCATGGACTCTGACCTGAGTTTCAACAGTCAGATTAAAACAGTTACTAAATCAGCCTACTATCACCTAAAGAACATATCTAGGATTAAAAAACTAATGTCACAACAGGATTTGGAAAAACTTGTCCATGCTTTTATCTTCAGTAGACTGGACTACTGCAATGGTGTCTTCACAGGTCTCACTAAAAAATCTATTAGAAAGCTGCAGCTGATTCAGAACGCCGCTGCTCGAGTCCTCACTAACACTAAGAAAGTGGATCACATCACTCCTGTTCTGAAGTCTTTACACTGGCTTCCTGTGTGTCAAAGAATAGATTTCAAAATACTGCTGCTGGTTTCTAAAGCACTGAATGGTTTGGGCCCAAAATACATTTCTGACCTTCTGCTAAATTATGAACCATCCAGATCTCTCAGGTCTTCAGGGACTGGTCAGCTTTCTGTCCCCAGAGTCAGAACTAAACATGGTAAAGCAGCGTTTAGTTATTATGCTCCAAACATCTGGAACAAACTCCCAGAAACCTGCAGGTCCGCTGCCACTCTGACTACTTTTAAATCCAGACTAAAGACTTTTCTTTTTGTCGCTGCTTTTAATTGAACTATTCACATCTTAGACTGCACTGTAACTTTTATCCATGTATTTTTTTCTTTTAATGTTTATTTTATTATCTTTTATTTTTAATGACTGATTTTAAATGACATTTTCTTAATGTTTTTCATTTTTTGTAAAGCACTTTGAATTGCCTTGTGTTGAAAAGTGCTATATAAATAAACTTGCCTTGCCTTCAATGGCATTAAAACGATAAAAACGCTGCTGAAGGTTAATCCATAGGTTAATCCAGTGGTTCTCAAAATTTTTCTATCATTCCCCACTTTGAACAGGTGGGCCTTTTCAAGCCCCACCTGTTCCTCATCGCTCCAATCAAATGGTAGGCCAAGCTTAAAATGGTCGTTCTATAACAGGGGTCTCCAACCTTTTTTAGGATGAGAGCTACTTTCAAAAAATAAAACAAGTAATGAGCTACTTTTACTTCTCTTTTTTTGCAGTGTATATATTTAGCACATTTTAACCTTTGTGTGCTGTTTGGGTCTGTGATTTGTTATTAAATGTCGAAGTTTAATGCATCAATCTGGTGCACTTCATGAATTGATGGATACAGCTCTCAATACTCATATGAAAGAGAGCTGTATACTTTTCAATAATCCAAACATCTTTAGAATATGATCACAACCAATAACATAATTTAAACTTGTTTATTCTTATCTTGTGTTACCTAGTTAGCATTCTTTCTTTTTATTTATGCATATTTTACGAATCACTCCCCTTTTAAACTTTTTTTAAAAGAAAATAAACTGCAAACTGGTAGGGGCTGGGGGTTTAAAACCAAAGCCCATCACAGGATGAAGTATCTTTTTTAAACGCTGGACTTTCTTTCTTTCTCTTGTCATGGGATGTTTATTTCTCCTTCAGTAAATATCCATGAGCCGTCTCCTCGGTGAATAAACTGATAGCCTGCTAATTATTTATTGATGTCCAACTTTCTCTACTTCAGGCCTGTAGGTCTCGAGATGGCCATAATAAAGTAAAAGCTAGGCACCACTTTGAAGATGAATGGCATACTGCAACATGTTTGAAGTTCATCATCAGGTGTGATACAGAAGTGATTTGTGAACAGAGTGTTGAATTAATGATGCTGTGTGCTCTCCAGGCGAAACACACTGTTTTTGGATCAGACAATTATGATCCAGTGCGTACCTGATGCATAAGTAAACTATTGTTTTACATCCCGATACGTGTTTGGAGAATATCTACAATTTAGAAGCTCAAAGACAAGAGTTTGACATCAAACTCTAACTGAGAGATACGTATCCACTCGAGAGAGAGAGAGAGAGAGAGAGAGAGAGAGAGAGAGAGAGAGAGAGAGAGAGAGAGAGAGAGAGAGAGAGAGAGAGAGAGAGAGAGATCGAGAGAGAGAGAGAGAGAGAGAGAGAGGACTGAAGTAAAGCGGCAGAACACTGGAGGGTTTGGATTTGTTTGCTCGTCCTACTTCTTCCCTCTGAATGTGTTCATCGGGGACAAAGGGAGCACAAGTGTTCACAGGTACACAGAAATACTGAAAAAATATACTAAAACAAAAAATAAATGTATTGAAAAGAAATTTTTATTTATTTAACCTTTATTTAACCAGATAAAAGCATTGAGATAGAATCTCATTTTCAATGCTGACCTGGCCAAGAAGGCAGCAACGTTACACATAACACAAACATATAAAATACAGAGAACATAACTCAGAAAACAAAAGACAAAAAAGCAGTCACTACATTGTGCACATTAGGACAGTAAGAAAGGTACTACTTATTACTGCAAGAGCAGCTGGTAGTAAGGACTTCAGACAACTTCAATTTAAAACAGGCAATAGAGACAAGTGCCCTCAGTTTGAGGCGTGATTGAAGGTCATTCCAAGACCAAGGACCATAAAAAAAAAGACTCCTTTTCCCAGCCTCAGTCCGCACAGCAGGAACCTGGAACCGTATCCAGGCACTGGATCTGAGGTTGTAAGAGTCACAAACTGGAGCAAATCTGGCACATATGTAGAGTGGAAGCTTTCCTAAAATGGCTTTATACATTAATAAAAACCAATGCCGCATCCTACGCACAGTAAGTGAGGACCATCCAGTTAGGCTATACAGTTTGCAATGATGAGTCCTATAGGGTGCATTTGATATATAACGCAGTGCAGCATGGTAGAGTGGGTCAAGTTTGGCCAACACAGTGGGACAGGCAAATCTATAAATGGTATCACCGTAGTCCAGCTGGGACAGGAATAAGCCAGAGACCAACCTTTTACGGGATGAAGTTGAAAAACAACATTTAAGTCTGTAAAGGAAGCCAAGAGTGAATTTCAATTTCTTAGTCAGAACTTCAATATGGTATTTGAAGTTCAGATTACTGTCCAACCAGAAGCCCAGATATTTGTAGGTATCAACAAACTCAACAGAGACGCCATCAAGGGTGTCAATGGAGAGGCAAGAGGACGCTGACTTGGGAGCAAAAAGCATTGCTTTAGTTTTCTTACTGTTCAAAAGCAGTTTGGAATCAATAAGTGCATGCTGCAGCGTGATAACATCAGATTTTAAATTGGAAACGGCCAAATCCAGAGAAGGAGCATATGAGTACACAATAGTGTCATCAGCATACATATGATAGGTAGAGAATCGAATAAAGGGACAGTTCACCCCAAAATCAGTGATACTTATTATTGCGCCTGTGGTGCTATCTATCAGTCTGAATGTTGTGATTTGAGTTGCTGAGTGTTGTAGTTCTTTGGCACTAGAGAGGTCTGCCTTCCCTCCTGTATGAGGAGCTCCGGGAGGTGGCTGTGAATTAGGAGGTAGAGCGTTCGTCCACCAATCTGAAGGTCGTGGTTCGATCTCTTGCAGTTAACATGTCGGTGTGTCGACATGTTATACTTGGTGTATATACCTAACCTCAAATTGCTCTCGATGGCTAAGAGTGTGTGGGTGTGTTTGAATGGTAGTCTCCCTGTACATGTATGGTAGCCCTGCTTCTGTGTGAATGGGTGAATGTGTTGGTGAGTTGAGGGGTCGTACAGTGTTATATAATCCATTCAACGTTTACCATAACTGCATGGCACTCCTGTTGTGGTGCTCAAACACACCGGGAACACATATTTATGTATAAAATACATAAAAAAGTGCATTATGCATAATAGATTACCTTTAAGTTCCCAATCTATCCTAATACTCGGTGATGATAAATGTGCACATTGGTGGTTTCCACTGACATGGCTTTGACATTGTTTGGGTGAATTGCCATTAAATCTGGTACACATGCTTTATTCTGCACTCATACACTGATGGCACATATTTTCATAGTGCTTGTCAGTACACGTGCCACAGCTGTCCAGATCAACTGGAGAGGTTTAGGGAATGTATTGGACAGTCTGACGATAAGGTATTACACGATTCTAGCCTAGGAGTAACAAATGCATGGACTAGTTTTTCTCGTTTGGAGACAGGAGGCGTTTAATTTTTGCAATATTACGTAGATACATCATATTCATGATTTTACATAATTTTACAGGATATTGCTATACTATTTCTCGCGTTTTACTTCTACACATTAATATCTGATTTGTAAAACATCACAGACAGAAAGGTATATCCGTCATTTAATGGTAAACTATTGAAATTGTGATTCCATAGATGTGTCTCCCATCACCCAAATCCCCTGACTATTCTCTCTACTCAGTATTTACATTCTTATATTCAAAGAAAATCAGTATCTTTAAAAACTACAAGTCCTTTTCTATCAGCTGTGCACTGCTACCTATCTACCAATTGGATCAAATATAAAAGTCAGCCGAATTAGTATTGATACTGCAAGGAGACGTATTTTGTGAAAAGAAATGCAAGGTGTTTAATTATATATATATTTATATTATATCAGTTTAATTGCTGATATATTTATGATCCACGTCACATATTCAGTTTTGGCGGCAGTTCTCCTGTTTGTCCAGAAGTCTTCTCATCAGGGCTCTATAAATACAGAACTACGGCAGATATGTAATATGTAATGCAGCCTAACCGTGTATTACAATGCCGTTATGTGATGACTTCCAAAGAGAAAAGCAAGCACACTCGGAATAAAGTATTATTACTTTTTTTTTTTCGGATATCATATCGCATTAACATCATATCCCAACATGCATTGCGGCTAAACATCCAATCAACGAGCTTCAAGCTAAGGATCTTGGGTAATCTGTTCAGTGGGTTTGTGGTGTGTATCGCTCGAAATGTCCCTTCTAGGCCTACGTCTGTTTCCGGTGACTTTATTTACAGCTAAAAAGCCAGAGATTATAAAATTAAACGAATAAATAAAAACAAGGATAATTGTGTGTTATTGTTGAGTAAATAACAGTGTGTTATTTAGAAAAGAATAACACATTAGAAGGACAAAAAGATTTTCAAAAATACAGATTTCAGTATTTTGAGGCTCTGAGCCACATTTCTGGGGAAAAAACGTCCGACATTATACGATTTATAATAAAAACATAAAACACTGGCATGTAATTTACATTAGAATAAATATAATGGTTTTGAACAATAGATGAGAGCAAAATCTACGTCACATTACAGCCCCGCCCACTTTTGGGGAAACCAACGCTGTCATTTGAACGGCGATCAAGCCTGAAGCCACAGAGCTCTTCTGTTACTGTCCTTTCTTCTTAGAGGAAGTACAGAAACACTGAACTCTGGATTTGTTTTAATGTTTGAGGTGCAATAAACGACACAGCAGCTTTTTGGCATGTTTAAACTATTATGTTCTGCCTCGCTCATGAGAGTAACAGCTGGAGAAATTACAGCCTCGCCGACTGATTTCAAATGTGTGCTCTAAAATGATATTTATAAATGACTATTATCATTATTATAAGCAAGACAATAAATGGCAAAGATATGTAGAAAATAAACGTATTTGAGAAACGTTCATAAGAAACGTAACGTGGGAGAAAATATGTTTCGAGCTAAACGTAATTGAGAATGCAGTTTAGGTCTGTGGGAACGTAATTTTTAGGAGACAGGGTTGAGGTTGAAGTCTCGGGAGGGCCAGTTTCAGGGATGTGTGAGAGGAGATGATCTAATTCCTCCAAGAAGTCCCTCAAGGCGCCTGGTGGACGGTAGAGAACAACAATGGTTAATTGTATAGGATGGGTTACTGTGACGGCATGGAATTCAAAGGTGGAAGGAGTGAAGTTAGGTAGCTTGAAGAGGGAACAGCTCCATTTGGGAGAGAGCAGGAGACCAGTGCCACCTCCTCTGCCAGTGGGTCTGGGTGTATGGGAGAAGGAGTATGCTGTGGAGAGAGCTGCTGGGGTGGATGTGTTGGATGGAGTAATCCAGGTCTCAGTGAGAGCAAGGAAATCCAGGGATACATTTTAATGTTTTAAGTGTTCATTATTGTGCATTGTCAAATAAACAATTAAATGAAATGAGATCCAACTGGTAACGCTCCACCTCCCCACCAGATCCAACTGGTAACGCTCCACCTCCCCACCAGATCCAACTGGTAACGCTCCACCTCCCACCAGATCCAACTGGTAACGCTCCACCTCCCCACCAGATCCAACTGGTAACGCTCCACCTCCCCACCAGATCCAACTGGTAACGCTCCACCTCCTCACCAGATCCAACTGGTAACGCTCCACCTCCTCACCAGATCCAACTGGTAACGCTCCACCTCCTCACCAGATCCAACTGGTAACGCTCCACCTCCTCACCAGATCCAACTGGTAATGCTCCACCTCCCCACCAGATCCAACTGGTAACGCTCCACCTCCCCACCAGATCCAACTGGTAACGCTCCACCTCCTCACCATATCCAACTGGTAATGCTCCAGCTCCCCACCAGATCCAACTGGTAACGCTCCACCTCCTCACCAGATCCAACTGGTAATGCTCCAGCTCCCCACCAGATCCAACTGGTAGCGCTCCACCTCCCCACCAGATCCAACTGGTAACGCTCCACCTCCTCACCATATCCAACTGGTAATGCTCCAGCTCCCCACCAGATCCAACTGGTAACGCTCCACCTCCTCACCATATCCAACTGGTAATGCTCCAGCTCCCACCAGAATCCAACTGGTAACGCTCCACCTCCCCACCAGATCCAACTGGTAACGCTCACCTCCTCACCAGATCCACTGGTAACGCTCCACTCCTCACCAGATCCAACTGGTAAACGCTCCACCTCCCCACCATATCCAACTGGTAACGCTCCACCTCCTCACCAGATCCAACTGGTAATGCTCCACCTCCCCACCAGATCCACCTGGTAACGCTCCACCTCCCACCAGATCCAACTGGTACGCTCCACCTCCTCACCAGATCCAAACTGGTAATGCTCCAGCTCCCCACCCAGATCCAAATGGTAACGCTCCCACCTCCTCACCAGATTCCAACTGGTAATGCTCCACCTCCCCACCAGATCCACCTGGTAGCCCGCTCCACCTCCCCACCAGATCCACTGGTACAGCTCCACCTCCTCCCATATCCAACTGGTAACGCTCCACCTCCTCACCAGATCCAACTGGTAACGCTCCACCTCCTCACCCAGATCCAACTAGGTAACTGCTCCCTCCACGCTCCACCCCCACCAGATCCAACTAGTAACGCTCCACCTCCCCAACAGGTCCAACTGGTAATGCTCCACCTCCTCACCAGATCCAACTGGTAACGCTCCACCTCCCCACCAGATCCAACTGGTAACGCTCCACCTCCTCACCAGATCCAACTGGTAACGCTCCACCTCCCCAACAGGTCCAACTGGTAACGCTCCACCTCCTCACCAGATCCAACTGGTAACGCTCCACCTCCCCAACAGGTCCAACTGGTAATGCTCCACCTCCTCACCAGATCCAACTGGTAAGGCTCCACCTCCTCACCAGATCCAACTGGTAACGCTCCACCTCCCCACCAGATCCAACTGGTAACGCTCCACCTCCCCAACAGGTCCAACTGGTAACGCTCCACCTCCCCAACAGGTCCAACTGGTAATGCTCCACCTCCTCGAGACCCTCACTTTCCCTGCCACCCTTCTGGCAGCTCACCCGACCCCATCGATGTCTCCTGTAGGTGGTGGGTCCGTGGGACGATGGGCAAACTATTTCCAATTCTGAATACCACCCAAAGACAAGATCCAAACCTGTTCCCTTGTATGACAATACGTTTGCAGGAAATAAAGTACAACATATCCTAAAGTTGGACAAAAAATGAAAACCTCAACATTGTTCTTACTGTACTTGAGTTGAATAACAGAGTTAAAGTACAGTTCAGCAGACAAGTGAATACCTTCATTCACTTAACACTCAATAAACAACAAACATTAAAAAAGAGAGAAGCTACTGGGGGAAATGTTTCTTCAGCTACATGTATGTGATATTGTGTTTTTATATTGCATTATTGAATGGACTTTGGCAATATCATCCTGTAATTAAAATGAATTGTGTGTTTTTGACTCTACCTCCTCTAATACATCATACATTGATCTTTTGTTTTCACTTTCAACACATACTGTTTGTTCCCACGTGTGAATGAAAAGGTCTCTCTTCTGCTATAGTACATTTCCGCTTCTTGACATATGTCTTACACAGGAATGTTAATGTGATGACAGTGACAACACCTGCAGGAATGGTGGAAGCCATTCCTCTAGTAGGCTTATACAAACTTTCACTGTAAAGGATGTGGTTTTATTTGTGGTTAAAAGCAACTTGCACGTTTTGTAAAGGCATTCCAGGTTCCCACAGGATGAACCAGCTGACTCATCCCCTGACTTTTCCTCACATGATAAAATGTAAACAAATATATGTTGTTACTGGGTCCTTATCAGGTCAACATTTTAATTTGTCTGAAATCTGATTCATTACTTATCACTTATAACATTCCTCTGACCTTTATGTTTAGCGCTAATTAGCAAATGTTAGCATGATTAACACCAACATAAGAGGGCGAACATGACAAACATTATACCAGCTTAGGCTGTTCTTATTGTTTGTAGCTATACTTACAAAAATGTATGCACTGTAATTCGCTTATATGACACAACATAAATGTACATATTGTATTTTAAATGTGAACTACGAAGTATAAAGAGAGACAAAGTCTGCATAGAGAGTAGTTGGGGGTAGATGGGTAGTTCCAAAAGCATCAGATTTGTACCGCTGTTTGTGTCCCATGCAGGGGTGAAAGTGGTTTGAATTTCTTGCAGGTACTATAATGCTACCCCGACCTTCATTGGTTCATATTGTTCTCCTCCCGCCCCCAGCTTCATGCATCCCTGAACACAAACTTCACATTTATAATGCCTTTATGGTGTAGAAATTAGAAACACTTGACAATATGTATAGTCAATTATTTATTTTCAATTGTGCATACAACTTGTGTCAAAACTTAACAGACCATTAGCAAGGCATGTTGAGGGAGGTAAACTACACACTTTTCCACATTTTCCACAGAGGGCTGAAGTAGCTCTCCTCTTCTGTGTACCGGCGAGCCATGCAGCTTGTTGAGTGGGCTGCTCTTCTTCCTTTGCCCAGCCAGGTCTTCACATAAGGCAGTGGATCCCACTGTCTGCATGGTGGTCCCACAGAGCGGATGAAGAGGAGATTTGCTGCATTTTTTGTTGTAAGTTTGCTCCTATACTCAGTTATGATGTTGTTCATTGTGCTGAACCCCCGTTCACAGTCAGCATTGCTTGGAGACAGTGTGTCCACTGCCATGAGCAACTTCTTCATTTTGTTGGGAATGTTTCTTCCTCCACTGGCCTTGTATTCTGTGAATCCAAGATGGGCCTCTTGTTGGTTCACATGTAGGACATCACACAAAGCCCTCACCTCATTATCTCCAAATCGAGGATTGTCATGGTCCCAGTTGTCAGGGTTGAGGACTGCCATTTGATTGATAAGGCTGTTATAAGCCTCTTTTCGCTTGGCTGCAACACTGGCCTGTGCTCTGTTTGCTGTGGTTGTGAAGAGTCTTTCTTTCATATTGTCTGCCACTGCTCGGATGAACTGAGCAGAGTCAATGATGGGAGACCTGCCAACTCTTAACTCCTCTCCCTTGAATTCCATCACTTCCTCTGCCTGACTGGCATCAACTGCATGTTGTCCTGGATAGCGATTGAAACTTTCTATGAGTTTGACATACGTCGTCATGATGTCATGGGCCTTTGGGAGTGTGGTCTTCCTGTTCTGAAGAATTTCTGACAAGTTCTTAAGTTCAGTCAGAACATCTGCCATCAGTGCAAGACTTTTCAGGAAGTTGATGGAGCACAACTTAGAAAGCAGACCTTTGAATTTGGCCCTCTCTCTGCTGTCCCTTGTATCATCCTCTGATGCCTCACGGAAATGTTGTGCCAAGGCTGGATAAGACTGCCAAACTGCAGAGACTGCCCTCCATGAAGAAGCTAACCAGCGAACACTGAACACTTTTCCAATCCTCCTGAGGGCGATGTCCAGGTTGTGAGCACATTCACTCAGCTGCCGCATGTTTTTTGGTGACTGGCTATATAATGAATATAAGCTGTCCATGAATGCCTGGAAGTCCTTTGTTCCCCCTGTCACATCCAGTGCCTGGTCAACAGCAAGCTCCAGTCTGTGATTAAGGCAGTGCCATAGTATGATGCCTGGGAAGTCATCCTGGAGCAACTTCCCAACACCTGACTTCACTCCCAGCATGACACTGGCCCCATCACTGCAAAATCCAATGAGGATTTCTCTCAGCAACTCAACAGTGAAGCCATTTTTAAGCAAGCAACCCATAATCTGTTCCTTGATATGAGCAGCAGACATACTATCCAGCTCAACCAGGTCCAATGGAAAGGCAATGGGCTCCATGTCTCCATCAACACTAGCCTTCAGGAACACAATTAGTGTTGATTTGTGCCCAACACTGGTTGACTCATCAGCCAATACTGTGATTTTGCTCTTGGTCTCTATTATCTTTTTTAGAAGTTCCTTTTTCATCTGTGATGACACACGCTCTATTATGTCAACACAGACAGTTTTGCTATGCAAAACACGCCCTACATCAGCAGAATGTGCATGCTGCAGGTCAATCAGACTCTCAAAGTCTGTGAAAGGCTTGTTGTTCTTGGCCACATAATAGGCTGTCATGAATACCTTGGCAGTAGACTCAAACAGACTCCTGACTCGCGTTCATGTTCAGAAGAATATCTTTATTTGCTGTCTGAAGAATCTTGACTGCTTCATTATGTGCTGCAGAGTTCTTGTGCTCACGGATTTTTTTGCGCAGTGATGAAAGCTGGACATCCCTTGATTGACCAGCTGGGACTATCTTTCCATCAGCACACTGAATAGCAATATTAACACCACGGGATGCCATGACACCCAGATCCTTCACATCATGGCATGGGGTACAGCCTAGCCTTCCATTGTGAGCATACATCCATTCATTCTTCTGTTTGAACTGTTCATATTGTTCTTCTTTCCATATAGACGGGTATGCAGTAGGGCTAGCATCACCTGTGGTGGCTTCTGAGGGACCTGCTGCCACTTCTTCTGGCTGAGTCTCCTCTTCCTCCCTCTGGGCCTCAACTGTTATAAATTAGAATAAAAATGTATAACTAAATTCAGCAGACAGTCAAAAATGTACAAGTCTCTGTCTTTCTTTGAATTTTCAGAATATTGGTTACATAAATTAAAATACAATAAAATGTCTCAAAATGTATGCCACAATGTGCAGATTAAAATAGAAGATATCAAAACAAAATATTTAATGTTAAAATAGTATGCTGTGTACATGTTGTGTTCTGAGTAAGATAGCCTTTGACTATATAGAGCAGGTGTGCCCAACCTTTTTTGAACCAAGACGGCGGCGACTGGGGATCGACTGGTTGGGCACCCCATATAGAGATATACAGTTTGCTAGTTAGCTAACTTATTATATTCATCATGGCCAGGTTCATGTCCATTCTCTGGGCTAAATAAGCATCATCACCTGTGTCATCTGTGGGCGTTGTTTTTCTAATTTTAAGCACATTCTGAGTTTCTTCATCTCTCTCCTTTCTCTTAAACATCTGAAGAATCGTCGTTTGCATTTTTGCTTTAATTACCACGTAGCCTAACTTTCTAGCTGTCATTCAGTCACTCCATTCTTTTCTCCTCCCGCTGTTCTGATCAAGTGGGGAAAAGCAAATATGTGACTCCGATCGAAATCAGTCGGAAGTCGCAACGGCTCATTTCAAAATAAACGTGGATTTGCGTAAAAAAATAGTTTTTCGGGGTTCGGGTGTTTTGTTTGATTTTAAATAAACAAAGTCTTGGCTTTCAGAATATGAAACTTGTTTCGGCAAATTCAGATGATAAATACAACTTAGAAGCTTGTAACGGCATAATTACAAGCGGAGAACGGAGTAACTTGAGGTCACAGCAGGCATAACAACAGCCGGTGTTTCTCGTTAGTGTTTTCCCCGGGAAACAAACACGATACGCAAAAATACACAAACACACACACACACACACACTCGCGAGCTTCCCCCAGACCAGTAATCCAAACCAAAATATCTTCCCTTCGTAGTATAAATTCCACGGGTGGAGCTGTAAATTCTTCCTGGTCCTCCGGACCGCCTGGAAATCTCTTACCGGTACTAAGGACCGGGTAGGACCGGCACACTTTCAACACTGGTCCCATGTGAAACAAGAACTGATTTATTGATTATTTCACGCAATTTCTGTTTTTTAAGTCACACTTTTTCATAGCTATTTTAACCAAATTGACTCGTATTTCAAGTTGCTTTACTTTTCTGTGAGAAAACCAAAGTTTATTTTTGAAAAGACTGCATGCTGGGACAAGTCTAACTTGAAATATGTTGCTGGACGTTAGTGGAATAATGCAGTCAAACTTAAAAAATGATATGAGAATCGGAATGAGAATACCTTCATTCTAGTCAACAAGATAGAGAATCTCTCCTCTGATTGGATGGTCAGGGATGATCCGGGCTTGACCTGGAAAGTGAATCAAACTTTGTATTTTATACTCAACTGTGTGTGTGTGTGTGTGTGTGTGTGTGTGTGTGTGTGTGTGTGTGTGTGTGTGTGTGTGTGTGTGTGTGTGTGTGTGGCCTAGCATTACTATACTTGTGGGGACCTAAATCTGTTTACACAGTCACGTGTGGGGACTCGCCTCCCTTATGGGGACAACATGGATTAAATCATTAATTTTAGGGTGAAGACTTGGTTAGGATTAGGGTTAGGGTAAGGGTTAGGGTTAGGCATGTGTTGGTTATGGTTCGGATAAGTCTCCAGGAAATGCATGTAAGTCAATGTAATGTTCCCTGAAGTGATGTATACATGGTGTGTGTGTGTGTGTGTGTGTGTGTGTGTGTGTGTGCGCTCTTCCTTGTTTGTCAGATAAAATGACTGCAATGACAAGACTGCAGTGGCTTAACTACAGTGTGTGTGTTTAAATGTGTGTGTATTGGTGCTCATGTGGTGTGTGTGCATGCATGAGCATAATGGTGAGTGTGTGGCGAGAGTAGAGAGAAATTAACTCTGACCAGAATTATAGTGTATTACTCTATCTGGAAGTGCTGCTGACACAACCCTCTAATTACTTTGAATAATTGAGTCTCAGGGCGGAAGTCTGAATAACAAACTGGGATTTCCTTTGCTAAAGCTCTTTACAGTGCCATTACCATGTCACCACATCAAATTGTCGGTGGTTACATGGCGGTTGCCTTGCTGAATTCCAAAAGTGCACGTAGAATAGAGTGTACCAGCATAGAAACAACATAGGATTGTGTGAAAGTCAAAGAAAAATCTTGTTCAACTAAAATAGTACTCGAGGAGCACAGACCTCCACCCAGACCAGGGGTCGGCAACCCGTGGCTCTCGAGCCGCATGCGGCTCTTTAAACCCTCTACTCTGGCTCCCTTGAGCTTAGACAAAAATAAGGAAATTAAAATGAAAATATTTGTAGAACTATTTATATTTTGTTTCGTATCAAGTATTTTGAGGTGATACTGTGACACATCCATTTTTTTTAAAAAAAGGTTGTAATTAGGTCAACTAAAATATGCGTCATATCTTGCACCAGCGCCTTTTCTCACAGGTGAATAACCTGACCCGCGACTCGATGAGCGAACTATGGATAAATCAAAGAAAAGAAAAGAATCGGAGGAACAAAGGATGTCATTCTGCGTGGACAGAGTTATATTCAGGGGGGCACATAACCTTTTTGCCCTGGTTCTCAAAGGAGCACCTGGAGATGTTGCTTGGTGCGCATCCTTAAAATGAAAAAAAAATTGACCTTTTGAGGGGTACTTGACTTTATGAACGGGGCGGGGGTGCGCTTGTGAGCACGCTCATGAACTGTTCGCTGTATGCCTTGCAGCAGGGTTACTGTGCGGAGCGCATAAAGCAGACCCCTCACACCATAGCGAGGGGTAGAGCGAGGGATCACAGATGCCGTCGTGCTTGCGGTTTTTTTCTCTCTCTCTCTCTCTCTCTCTCTCTCTCTCTCTCTCTCTCTCTCTCTCTCTCTCTGGGGGAGATAGTTTGCGAGACAAAAAGGCACAAGGATGCATCTTATGATCCCCAGCCGCTCTCTGTGAGAGAATGGCCCCCACCCCATCATTGGAGGCATCCACCTCCACAACAAACTGTCGTTGAGGATCAGGAACAGTCAGTATGGGAGCTGTGGTAAACCTTCTTTTTAACTCATTAAAAGCCTCCTCGGCCCTGAGGCCCCACACAAAGTTAACCCCTGGTGAGGTCAGTGCATGAAGGGGAGCAGCAACAGAGCTAAAGTTCCTGATAAATCGTCTGTAGAAGTTAGCTAACCCCAAACACTGCTGTACCTTCTTCCTATTGGTGGGGGTGGCCCAGTCTGCCACTGCACTGACCTTTGCAGGGACCCCAGGAATGAGACAGTTGATGCATGGAACTCACACTTCTCTGCTTTTACGAACAGGTGATTATCTGTAGTACTTGGTGGACATGTTGCACATGAGTCTCCTTATCAGGAGAGAAAATTAAAATGTCATTCAAATACACAAAGACAAACACGTTCAAAAACTCCCTGAGTACATCATTGACCAGCGCCTGGAAAACTGCTGGGGCGTTAGTTAACCCGAAAGGCATTACGAGGTACTCGTAATGTCCTGTTGGGGTATTAAATCCAGTTTTCCACTCATCCCCCTCTCTTATTCTTACCAGATGATAAGCGTTGCGTAAATCCAGTTTTGTGAACACTTTAGCGTTCTGCAATAGGTCAAAAGCAGAGTCAATGAGAGGGAGGGGGTATCTGTTGTTTACCGTGATGTCATTCAGTGGACTGTAATCGATGCAGGGACGGAGAGAACCATCTTTCTTCACAAAGAAGAAGCCCGCTCCGGCAGGAGAGGAAGACGGTCGGACGAGTCCTGCCTTGAGTGAGGTGTCGATGTAATCCTTCATGGACCCCTTTTCTGGAGCTGACAGGGAGTACAGACGGCCCTTGGGAATCGTAGATCCTGGCAACAAGGTTGCCAGGGTGGTAGTGCACTCGCCCTAGCTTTCATATCGCTGTTTTAACTGGTTCTGCATCTGCTAATTCCATGTTTTGGCCAGATTGTACTGTTAGGGCTGTACAAGGGCGTGGAATCAAACAAAGAGACAAACAAAGTATCAAAATAAAGTGTTTTAATGTAGACAGGTCATAACACACTGAATACAAAAAGCAACAAAACAAAAACTACTAATACACTAATCTAACTCTATGGACGATAACTCTATGGACAATGACAAAAGGATCTTACGCTGGAAGGCTTGGAACACACAAGACAATCTGGCAACGAGACAGGGGAAGACGAGAACTATATACTAGACAGACAACACCAGGTGAAGACAATTAGACAATCACAACCGTGGGAAAGCAGACAAGGCAGGAAACGTACTTTGGACACATGAGGGTAGACAAGACTATCAAAATAAAACAGGAACCTATCTAAACACATAACATGAAACCTAAACTAGGGAACAATCTTAGCAGAGCCGTCTACGCACAACACCCTGGTTATCTGCTTTCACAGCAAACGATGCTGGCTCACCGGTATGTTAGAGAAGTTGTCAAAGGTGCTGCAGCCTTTACGTATTGGAGGTAAAACACGGAAGAGGAAGACAGCTGACGATCTTCAGTCATAATTCAATCAGTTAACTCTTTTTAGGGTGCAGCTATATGTTTGATTTATTTCAAAGTGGGCCCATTTGAATTATATTCATTTTCTTCAAATGTGCAGAGGACTCCCAAGTGCTGTGTTTCATTTATTTTAATGTAGGCCTGTGTATTGTTTTTATTCTCCTTATAGGAGTTATTTGTTTATTATTAGAAGTAAACAGTTTTCAATAATGAAATAAATAATAAATGCAAAAAAGCTGTAGTTTTTGTCTATGATGTGATAAGATATACAACTTTATAAGCTATCAAATATGTTTTGCGGCTCCAGACAAAAGAAATGTGTGGAAAAGGGGGCAAAATGGCTCTTTTGGTCAAAAGGTTGCAGACCCCTGACCTAGACCAACACTTCTCGGATGTTCCATATTTTTTGGATGGTGTGGTGGGTTCATGAGAAAAGAAGGTATGTAGTATTTTATTGCTCAGAGCATTTCAACTGTCACTGTATTATAAATGTACCTGCATCAATTTTAATAAAAGTCTTTAAGAATGAATATTCTGGTCTAGCGTGCTGCAATTGGGTCCTAACTACCCCCATTACTTAAACAGCATGCTGTTACTGGGAATTTTCCCAATTTGGAGCTAATTTGGGAAATCGTTCTAACATCTCATGCATGACTGAAATATCTCATAAAGGTCGCGAATGTGAAAAACAAATCATGTTTCTGCACGGTGGCTCTAAATAATAGTATTTTAAATTGAATTTATAGGTTGAAATTGAATTACAATAAACCTAAACTGAATGTTATTTAATGGAATTAAGTGTATCTTTATTTGATCAATCAATTAATCAATATTTGTTATAGTTAAAGCCCCATATGACAAATTAGAATTTGTTCTCAGGGGGTTTTACAGACAGTACATGACACCATCTTTCCTCAGACCCTTTCAGCGCACTTCAATTCAAAATAATGTCTTTCAGTTGAGGAATTACAAGCAAGCTCTGTCCTGTCTATGAACAATATTCATAACATTTACACAGTTCCAAATCACAAAACAATGTCAGGTCACAGTCAGATCTATTAAAATCACCACAGGAACTACTGGGCTTGGTCTAGCTAATTCCAAAATGTAGTCAAACTAGCCCTTTTAATTAGCCTGTGTATGCTAATAACTAACTTTAATTGTTAACAGCAACTTGGCACTATTAGCAGTTAGTGCTAGCTATCAGTATACAGGAGAATAACTGTATCCACTCTGATGAGAGGCTACTTTTGTAGGCTAATTTTCTGTGGGCCCTGACCAGTGCATAGAGTTAGCTAGCTAGCTAACCAGCCACCCCATTAATGAGTGACATTTGATAACTTTATGCTACAAACACACACTCAAGGAGCTTGAAGAAAATGACCATAGCAATGTTCAACACGTTTTGAGTACTGGCCAATGACATCACAGTTTACTGTAGAGGTGTTTAAATAGTTCTTACTATGACCAAATAACGTTGTTTTCTTTCATTCAAACTGCGAGGCAGTTAAGAAAATTGCTCTAGAAAAGCGGCACTTTGGCAGAGCAGACAGACCGGTAATCTGAGAATCTGCGCTCAATTGTTCTTCCTCAACGACCAGTTTCATGGAATCATGAATCATTTGTAATCAGTATGCAACACAAGGAAATGCATTTGTGGCAAACATACATACAACACACCAGAAAACAACAAAAACTGAAACAGAAACAGTACATCTGTGAAGGAGTATTACTGCAGTGCACAGAGGAATGTAGTCAAACAAACAATGGTGACTCTTCTTGGCAGACAATATGGTTTCTCAAGGTTCGCTGCATTTAATCAACTGGCTTTCTTCTCCATGCTGTCATATGCCCGATGTGCTCCAGTAAGAAACAGACACGTACACACAAGGTTCCTGAGAGGTAAAGGTGGCTGCATCTCATGCACCACCATCATCATAGGAGGTGTGTCTCACTACATTTAAAGTTGAATTGCAAGAACTGAATTTGAGTTGAGTAAGGAATGAATGTAAAAGTTTATAAAGGACGGCATTTTTAATAACGATCAAACACAGTTTTAGAGCATTTTCATATTACATTCAGTTTATTAAAATCAATCTCCAAGATAAGAAATTAAATTTGAATGTTGATGACATAATTCAATCTGAGCAGCTCAAAGTAAAACATATATGTCTGTATACTTGATGAATGATGAGAAGAGTAGCCAACACTTTATGGAACAGTCATTACATCACAACTATCAGTCCCTTATTCCTAATAAGCGGATAGTGGACCAGCTGGCCTCAAAACATGTCCAGTATGTTTATAGTAATTACAAATAAACTCAACCTTTAACAAGTGCAACATTGAAGTGATTAACGCATACATTATTATTATTAAGTATTTTTGATGTTTCCATCTGGTGCTGAAAATGGCAGTTTTGCATAGATATCGTACTATTCTTTTGGTACTTAAAGTATTTTTATGCTAATACTTTTTTACTTTTACTTTAAATGCAGGACTTGTACTTGTAACTGAGTACTTTTACACTTTAGTATTGCTACTTTTACTTATAGGGGACCTATCATGCAAAATGCACTTTTGTACGTCTTTTATACATGAATATGTGTCCCCGGTGTGTCAGGGAACTCACCAAGTGTCAGAAAACACAACTCTCTCTCCATACCCAAATCTCTAAAAACGGGGCAGCAACGGATCTGATACTGACTGATACAGATTTGAAATATCTCTGACGTCAGGAACGAGGAGCTCCGCCTATATGGGCAACTCTCCACCTATCAGGAGGGGACAGCCACGGCCATTGCCGTTCGAAAGCGCTGGAGGCGCTGTAGTACATATGCCAGGCCTGTAAGTGACGCTGTAGTCTGCCACAAAAGCAGCAAATAAGACTTCTCAGATTCAGCCCTTGCAAAAACAGGGCTAAAAAAGAGCAAATAGAGCGAAATGAGGCGTGGCTAAAATGCATGTGACATGTTTTATATAGGTATGGCCCTACAATATATTATTCAAATATAGCATGATAGGTCCACTTTAAGTAATTAATATGATGACTTCTTCCACCTCTGCTTATACTCTACATTGTTATGCACTGATTTACTGATACAGACAATATCTATTTCTCTAACCAGCCACCCTCCAGGCATATTGTAACTAGTGAGGACAGGGAGATGGAAGGGCTGCATTCTTTCAGCCCGAGCAGTGGAGCAGAGAAATGTCTCAGATCACTGTACTCTGACATGTTTGGCTGACCTGATAGGAATTCACTGACAAGAAAGAAAACATAAAGCACACTGAGAGGACCGGGTCAAGGGTGTGAGAAAACACACAGGAGAGTCAGACTAAGCAAAAACAACACAAACAACAATCTGGCGTTACATCTGCTCCTCTCTGAGTCTGATCTAAGCACGATGAGATACTGAAATGTTCCCACATCCATGACAACAACACCGAGTACATACATCTCCCGACTGAGATAAGACCAAATGGCAGTCAGAGGACAGCGAGTGATGGTTGTGAGTGTGTGAATGTACATGCACAGTGAGTGCGCGTGTTGGTGAGGGTGTGGAAAGCAGAGCCGTGTTGAGAGCCTTGACGGGATCTGTCAGCACGGCTAGTCCCTGACAGGGAGATAGAGAAACCTGCCCAGTGAGACATGGCTCCTCTGTGTCTCCTCAACTGGAATTCCTGGGAATTCCAGTCAGCTCAGATTGTTATCAGATCCAAAAACACCCTTCCACTCAGCCACATTATTTTGTTCTGACTGAGCAACATACACAGTTTACCAGAGGTTTATAAATCAAATCACATAATCTGTGTTTTAATAAAATGTTATTTTACGTTGGTTATTAAATGATATTGTGATATTTACCACAGTCAAATGTGGAGGTCGATGCTTGACCAAGGACTGTAACCCAATCCCAAAACACTGAGGACAAAAATAAACTTTTAATGTTTTAGGAGAGTTTCGTTATGTTTTAAGTAGGGCTGTCAAACGATTACAAATTTTAATCAGATTAATCACAGTTTAAAAATTAATTAATCATGATTAATCACCATTATGTACTATGTCCAAAATATGCCATTTCTTTACGTATATTGTTGTGGGAATGGAAAGATAAATGAAAGAAGGCGGATATATCCATTTAACATACAGTATCTATGTTTATTATAACATTTGTCTGCGTGTCAAAATGAAAGACAGCCCACACACCTATCACTCATCAAACCGTGGGGTCTTATTTCATTACGACGTGTTGATTTCTATCAACGGGGGAGTACTTCAGGAAAGTCGACGGGGGGGGGGGGGGGCTAGTGGAGTACTTCATGACCACAGAGAGTGAACGTTGTGATCAGCTGTTTTAGCGCAGTTCTCCAGTGAAGGGGGGGGGTCTCCCTCCGCCGCCGGTTGGCGTAGTTTTGGTACAATTCCGTTGTACAGACCGACGTTAACAGCAGCCCTGTCTGTGCACACGGAGACCGACTCTGTCGTCCGGTGATCTAACCGCCTTCTGGAAAAGCTTCACAAGCACGTCGGTACGCAAATGCGCTTTGTGACACAAGTGACGGTACGCATTTCAGATTACGCACATAACCTGCGTACCAGTTATGTGCACCCCTGAACTACAGCAAAAGTATTCTCCATCGTGCAACAACACCACGCCGTTATCTTGATTCTGATTGGCCAGAAGACATTATCAAAGATGTTCTATTGAGAAGACGATCACTACGTGACAAAAGTTTTCAAAACCGTTTCTGGTCTTCGGTATTTCCAGACAAGTGGCTACTGAAATCAATCGTACTAACTTCTGTCTGTGCAATTTACTCCGCGCGAGTTGGCGGACTTTACTTTGCTTACTTTAACATCATTTTTCATGGTGGGGCTAAGCCATTTATTGGTATGGGTGTAGCCTACCCCAGCCATACCCTGGCGCTGCCACTGACGGGCCATTCTGCACATGCGTTCAATGCGTTTTTAACGCAATTAATTCAAAAAATTAATTACCGCCGTTAACGCGATAATTTTGACAGCATTAGTTTTAAGTTATTTCCACTTTCTTAATATGGTCATCTGGATAAGAATTGTGTATTCTTCATAAATGAATTGTTCATAATGACCAGCAGAATATACCATGAGGAATTCAGCGTACCTTTGGCCAACTCTCAGCAGACTTCTACTGCGTATGAACAGAATACTTGTGTTTTTAATGAACGTCTTCAACGACCAGCTCTCATGAGTCGTGGTTTTGGAATGGTACTAGATGGAAACTACACAATCTGATAGATTGGGGTATTTCTTTGGCAAATGAAATACATTTTAGATTAATATCAGGATTGTTCTTGGTCGGGTAGCGTTAACTTTAACTTATTGCATCATTTGCGAGTTTCTCCAGCCACAAATATCCTAGCACAATGTAACTATCCTCTCACAGTTTTCAACGTTGTGTTATTGACGTTGAGACAAATAGGCTGTCTGGTCCACTTGTTTTGATTTTGGTGAGAAATGTACATAGCTGATTCACATTTTCCTAATACGCTAGTTTTTTGGTGTATAGCAGGTTGAACACAGGCTTTAGAATATTGGTAGTGATATTTTGCACGCTATCCTACAACATAAGATACACTACTATGTAGGTGTTGACTTGTTTTAAAATAGCCTTTTTCTAATATACCTTTCACAAATTAAATTAATTGGGTATTTAAGGACCAAATTCCAAATATTTAAAATATTTAACAACAAATTCAACAGCACACAAGGGCGGCTCCCCTTCACCTTAAGGGCTACATAAGAAGCCACCTTAAGGCTTCACTTCATGTAGCCCTGCCATTTCCCCACTTATGGTTCAAACGCAGGGATCTTAATTCTTCCGGTTAAGCACTAGCAGCATTGTTATTCTAAATAATTAACAACTACACTGCGGTGATTGGATGCCGTACCACATCCATCCTCTGTTAGTGACTGGCAGGATGACATATGACAATGGCCCAAAGTCTTATATGAGAAAAATGTGTTGTGTTGAAGATAGTCTCTGCTATGAGGAGCTGCGACAAGCAAACTAAAGCTCATGTCGACAGTTAATAATAACTCTCACTCACTGCCAGAAGGGTAGACAATCTATCTATCTAAATCAAGCTCGCTACCATTCGCTAGCTTACCTTAGATACATAGTTAGCTAGCTTACCTTAGCTACCAATCCATCAAGCTAGCTAGCAAATGTTAGCTATCTAGCTAGCCAGCGCAAACATTCATGGTTCTCGTCATTTAAATTGTAAGTACTTTTTAACACCCTATGGTTATACATTTGTCTACCGTACAGGCAGTGAGTCATTTTAAAAACATTGTTGACGTGTTTTTTTTTAAGCAGACCAGGCACTATCCAAACCATTATCAATAGATTCAATTAATTCCGTGACTATAACACGAAATGCCGTGAGACTGGGTTGCACTATCATACAGCCAGCTGCTCCTCCCAGCTCCAAACATCGCTGTAACTTCTCAAATACGTTTTTTGGATAAAGTAATAACATATTGGTAATTGAAATAGTTATTTTCTCACCTGAAAAACTGTTCATTTAAAAGTTTAAAAACTGTTTATTCGTCAAGTAAAGGTTGATAAAGCTGTCAATGCTACGCAAAGTATTAGCAATTACGCCTTAACCAGAAGTGTCTACAACCTATGTGGGAATGTGGAAGTGCCCTAGAGGCGGCGAACCATAAGGTGTATAGTTTGAGAACCACTGCTCTT
The DNA here is from genome assembly GCA_902827135.1 of Harpagifer antarcticus. Classification (NCBI taxonomy): domain Eukaryota; kingdom Metazoa; phylum Chordata; class Actinopteri; order Perciformes; family Harpagiferidae; genus Harpagifer; species Harpagifer antarcticus. Next base: position 304,812 of record CADEHL010000049.1, read on the forward strand.
GGGGGCCCCTTCCAGTGGAGAATAAGCAAAGTGCTATAGAACTATGTGCACTGGTGCCCCGCCACATGCAGCTGGTGCCCTTTTTTTCACCCCTGCTCATTCAACACCCTTACTCCACCTCTGCCTGTTTCAACAGTAAGTAAGGAAGAGCTTAGTGAACAATAAATGTCAAATTAACATCCATTTGTATGTGTTATAATGTATATAGAGCCTGTGATAATGCACATACATCGGTTATGTGTGTATGGGTGTGTATGTGCACGTGTATGTTCTCATGGTTCCCACTAATAATGACACAATAATCAATCACAGTTGGATGCTTATGCTTCTGATCTATAATTCATTTGCATCCTCACAACATATTGACATGTGTGCAGATGCTTGAGGCAGCACACTTGAACAGACCAGTCAACAGATCAGAACATGGCAAAACAATGGTTGTTTGAGGTAAATACTGTTTCTCTAAAATAAAGTTAAAGGGATAATACTCAGTTTTAAGATTATTAAAAGCGACATTCTCACTGATGATTCCTTTGTTTAGCAAACACATGCTGACCCAATTTAAACCCATTAGCACTCGCATCAGTGCATGTGCCGTTTCTCATAGGATAATTGAGCCTCTACATCCTCCATTCTACAACATTCTGATGTATGTGTGTTCACCTGTCATTTATTCAATGATGGAACTCTGAACACATCAAGCACTTTTAACATGTGTTGTGGGATGTGATTTTGAAATGCTATTAAGATTATTTTCCAGGCCTCCCTTTGTGCAGATGAGTGCACAGCTGCATATGTGAAGACAATGCTAAATAACTGATCCATCCTTCCTGTCTTTCTATCTAGCAGCAGATCTATTATTTCTGCTGCTAGGTCAAAGCGGAAAGATCACATGCTGGCCTCCCACAACACCTTTGTTCCTTTCTCATTCAGCATGGACATATGCATTAGTAGACGTGGAAGCAGAACCAAGAGCTAACAAGGTGGCGCTTTAATAAGACACCTGACCTCAACATTGGATGGGAAGGACGTCTCAAATAGGACCATAATTGCGACTGTGATATCAGAGAGTACATATATGACATGGGATTATATGCTGTGAGCGTACATTTCCACCCCCAGAACATTATGGCTGTCAATCTCAGTTTTAACCTTGTGGTAAATATGCTTAGGTCACATTGTAAAGTCTAATGAGTTGAACTTATTTTAATATAGCAGGTTTCATTATGAATCATGCAACAACAGTTACTTCTAGATTTCCATTGGCAAACTGAGTCCTTTCTGTCAGTCAAAGTTTATTAAAGCTGATTTATAATGTTGTTGCCGCTGTGAACCAAATATGTTACTAAAACTGGACTTTTTGCATCATATTTTGGATGGTATGACATGTATTTGATGTCTCACGTTACTCTAAACTACACAGCCCAACATCTCAGTATAGTGTGAACGTGACCTCACTCGACAGTAGACGGTTAAATGTATGATCATTAATCAGTGTCTCCTACATCTACTCTTTATGAGCGGGCCGCCAAGGGAATGGCTGCCCAAAGAATTATTTTGCAACCCATTTATTTATGAATTCCTAATCAATTTACCTGTAGACTAAAGCCAAAGACAAAGCCTTTGTTTTACTGTGTTTCCTCCTCGATGTACGCCCATTACTCAACAATCTGATATTATTCTATTATTACAACTGTTTATTTGTATAGCCCGGCCCGATGATCCACAGATGAACTGCATGCTGGCAGTTAGAGTTTGAATCCGTGCATCACTGACTTTGATATATCAGAACATTTAAATGTCTTATTTTTGTCAAGAATATTTCTGACCGAGTACACCGGCCAAAACAAACATAGATAGATACAATGTATTGACTTATTTCATTCATTCCTTTTATCAAAAATGCATTTCAATGCTTGTGTTTTTCTGTTGCTTAAGGTCAAGCCTTTGACAACAATTCAGTGAAAATTAAATGTGTTATTCATGCTGCTCTTATTTGGATAAATCTTCACATCATTTACTCAGAATTGGGTTTCAGAGTTTGTGCTCGATTAGCAAAATATTTAGTCTAAAGGTTTTGAGATATCCAGTGTCAACTTGTCAGAGTGCATGCTCCTGTTTCCAAAAGTGTCCTTGTGACAATGGCAGCAATGCATGGTACTGAGATAGCCCTGAGGCCACGACTTATACCCTTGTGGAGTTGAAAGGTGCTAATTCATCTGACCTTCGCAGGGCAGCAGAAGGACAAAAACAGAGTCACTGGAGGGGTTAGGGTGCCAAACTGATCTGGCAGGAGTTCAGAGAGACTCAATCCCTGCCACCAAGCAGCCTAACGGAAACCAATTTAGCCCACCCAAGGTCAGGGCTTCTACGCAGCTTGAGCATGAAACCTAAACAATCCGACTTTCTAATCCCCACCCAGTTACACAATGGAGAGATCCAAATGCTGCATAAAGCGTATGCTACTCACGTCTCCCCTTGTTATGTAACATTGGTCAAACCATTCATGTTATTTGGAATCCTAACCCTACCGTAGGGTGGTTTCTCATTACAGTTTCTGTTTCCATATGCTTTGTATAATGGGATGTAGAGCTCCCGGTCAGTGGACACTTGTCTTTGATGTTGGCTGTGGTTCCTGAGTGATGATGTGAGATGAAGAGTGAAGCAGCAGTTTCCCAGACACACACACACCACAACAAACATAGAGCAGGGTGACACACAACTGATGGCCCAGTCCGTCAGCCCCAGAGAGAGAGCCACGCTGCCCCCGGAGGTGGGAACACTCAGTCCACACAAAGCTGTAATGTTGTTGTTTAGTTGTGTAAAAAGCACATTATGTGGGTATATCTGTTATTGGTGTATATAACTGACTTTGGACCATTAATGTCCATTAAATTCTGGCCTAACGATGGTGATGTTAGAAAACCAAAATCAAAATAACGTTCATAATGGTTTTGATGTGTGGGTGTCTTTCCCATTGCAGAGTGAGGAGAAGATCCAGAGCTCACCTCACTGAGTGTTCACTTGAACATAGAGAAGCAAGGACTGTAAAGACATCAGATATTCTTTTGGTGTGCCTAAAAAACACAGGTTATATTAAATAAACAGTTGTAATTTCATCAGGTTTATCAATGTCTGTACAATTCACGAGAGCTCTATGGCAGATTATTCATCCCCACTGCTGCAGGCAGACCCATGAGAGGGACTGTTGTCAGTGCTGTGTTGTAATACTAAACTCAGTAATGAATCCAAGGCATGGGCTCAGTTGTTAAGGAAAGACAGGAAGCACAGAGGACGGCTGTCTTTAGTGACCATCAGCTCATTCACTTTTAAAAGATAGGGAGAAAATAATCAAAGCTAGGCTTCTGTTATTGATTTTAAGTGCTAGATTCTATTCATTTGCCCCTCAGGATGAACTTCCATAACTATAGTGTTTCTTTATGTTACCATTCAGCACCATCGTCAGATCGAGGCTGCGAAATCCTTAGAATTCTATTAGATTTTATTTTTTCGTTTTTCTATTTTATTTTTCATTTTTGACCGAAACACTAAGTGGGACATCTTACATTTGGAACCTGCATTTCGTTATTGGCTGACATATATGCACTATAGTTATTTTATAATGTATGTAAAGGTGGCCCTGAAAAACAGAAACAAAACAAAAGTGATTTAGTATTTGTTTTTGTGAAATAACCTCTGTTGTTACCACAACTTCAAGAGATTTTCCTGTTTTGTTCTACGACATAAACTACGTGGAATTTTTTGGTGGTGGTGTTTTGACCTTCAGCTGTAAAATGTATCCTGTATGATGTGGTATTTCCCTTGTGCAGCATGTATGCGCAGTGCACATCCTGACCCCGTGTAGATTTGCATGTTTGGCTGGATCTCAGCCCTGCATGTTCCGGAGCTGGAGAACTCATAAACTGCTGCTCACAGGGAGGTCACGCTTTGTGCCTTTTCTTGTTCCAGCTCTAACCTCCACACACAAATGCACGTTTTCACAGTTTTTCCTTTAACAACATTTTTCCCTTTGATATGATTCGGGTCAGGCCCCCTGTCGCTATTAAGACCCTATAAAGCAGCGGTGCTGCTGCCAGTTTGGCACGCCATATCCCCCTGGAACCAAAGCCTGAGCGCTGCAGCTCCGGCTGCCGCCATGCTCACTTGTGAAATGCATGATTATGCAAACCAAGCTGTTTACCTTGGATTACAATCAATATCGAGGTGCCCTGTGAGATTAGTATTAAAGCGAGCGGCAGCAGTCGGCTCTGCCCTGTGAAGTGGGCAGCGGCTGTGTGCAACCGCAAGCAGGACTGTGAGTGCCAGATAAAAGATGAATTATAGATATCAAGCCCCAGGGCTAAACGTGGAGGTGGGTGGTGTGTGGAGGCGGGGGGAGGCAGTTCCAACCCAGTCTCACAAAAAAACGTGTAATAACTACGTTGGTCCACAACTTGGGACATAGTATTTCTACAAAAACGCCTCTGAAATTGTAAGATCCCTACGTTTTTTTTCACCATTCATTCCAATGGCTGGCGTCTATGTCACGTGATCTTCAACTTACTCCCTGCAGAAGAAAAAAAACATGGCCGACCTTCGTTTTATTCTCGGTGGAAAATGCCTATTTTAAGGTTAGTTTGGGCATTAAAATGCATTTTGATGTCATTTGATGCGAGAAATATGAGTTGTTATTTCAGATTATGTGTGCAGTGATCTTTAGTCTTTAGTTTGCTAGTTATTACGAAGATTACTTCAGGAAATTGTGTCCAAATAACGTTTTCATTGTTACCAAGGTGGTTGCTAGGGACGCTGCTATCGATATTATTTCTGTTATGTTGTGTAACTGTTTAATGGTGTTATCTTTATTGCTACCCCCTTTCCCGTCAATGTATTTTGTTGGTCCACAGCGCAAACGTATTAGTTTAACAAAATCCGCATCTAAAATTGTGGCATAGATACGTTATTTTCCCCTGTGCAATTCTCCATTTACTCAACAATAACACACAATTAGCCTTGTGTTTATTTATTTGTTTGATTAATAAACACAAGTTGGAGTCCGTCAGGACCGAGGGTCGGAGCTGCTCATTTGCTTTAGAGAATATTACACCCGGAAGTAAGTATTCTCTTCGCTTCGCGTGATAGTCCTCAAGCTCTGTGATTGGATGTTTGAGTGTGCTCCGAGGGTTACGCCGAGCGTCGAACAGCACTTAAAATGGGATGGAACCACGGCAGACTGTCCAAAACTGGATTTGAACGTGTCCTTTTTGGAGGGCATGCATTACACGGCATAACACGGGAGCCTCGCTGCGGGGAAACTTTGGCGCTGTTCCGAGTTTGTTCTAATCTGTCAAAATGAGGGACTGCTTTCAGATTTGTCCGTCATTGTTAAAAAAAATATTCGGTTAACGCGACCTCTGGTCTGTGACCCCTCCTGTTGTTCATTGATAACATTACATTCATTGATAAGCCTGAAACATGCACTTGTCAAGGTTCAGAGGCACATTTTGCAAATATGGCAGTAGCCATCGATCAGCTTAAGATAAGATATACTTTATTGATCCCAAGTTGGAACATTTGCGTTACATCAGCATGTGTAACAGTTGTAAATATGCATGGTGTTTATTTGTAAATCATTTAGTATAATCACACAAATTCTGTGTTTTATATTTAATAATTCTGTGTTCTTTATTTATTGATTGTTCAATACCTGACAAGGCCGGAGATGAAAAACTTGGGTCTCAGGTTCCTCAACAGTGCATTACAAGACATCTATCAATATTTGTGTATACCGCCACCATTAAACTGTCATATTCTGCACATTTCTTATACTATCTACATACATCTTATAAAACGGACAAGTCAAATCAAGCAATCTGATTGGTTCATAGCCGTGATATACTGAGCGTATACCACGGGTAGAATTGTAAGTTACTTTTCACAACAAGTCAGTATCCCTCCACGTCTGAGAAAAACTGTTTTCAAACTGGAACAAGAAAACAGCGGAGAAGTAACGTGGCAGAAACCCTCCTTTTTACACAGCGGTCCAGACATAGACATCAAACGGCAAAACATATTCAGTGTGCAGTTCCTTTGGCATTAGGGCAGGGATATCTAGATACTGCAGTAGAATATTTGAATGTATTAATGATTTGGGTAAAACTGTAAGCTGGACTTTGACGCAATCACATGTGACTTCAGGGAGACCATATGGACTTTTGAGGACAAAGGGTCAGCGGGGGAAGGTGGCCGCATGTGTTGACTTGCACTGTATGCAAATGCTCTCGCCACCTGTGAGTGGGGGAATTTAAGATTGGGGGAAGGTGATAGCAGGGGATATTTGGAGGATGTCAGCAGGACATCAGAGACCCCTCCCATTGCTAGAGAGTACAAATGAAGAGACACAGCTGTGTTCAGTCTCTTTTCTGCTGGCTGGCTGACGTGATCACCAGGTAAATTTGGGTTCCCAAGTATATTGTATTGAATGTATATTCTATTGTATGTATTATTGTATTGAATGTAATGATTTGTGTTGCATTGTAATATTGCCATTAAAGTAGATTATTGTTGACTTGGTGGCACTGAATTCCTTCCATATAAAACAGCTCTAGACGGACGCGGAGAGATTTGAAACGTGGAGCGTAAATCCATTTCAATATCTAACAAATGGTGTCCCGACGTGCAAGATAACGAGCTGAGGAGGAATTCAGACGACCGGATTGGGTCGGGAATAAGCGCTTTTAAACACCTCAGACAATCAGCAGGGCCCTGCATAACTATACAGAGAAGGTACAGACGCCTGTTATGAAAATCGATTGTCTGTGATTGAATACACTAAAATTTTAGGATTGTCTGAAGGCGTTTCACAGTGTTTTTAAAGTTTAAATGGAATATACAATGCATATTATATTATATAACAAACATAGTCGTTGATCGTAGGTAGACCAAAGTCCTGCGTAGCGTACATAGAGCAGTTTAGCGCGGATCTGCAGGTATTTTAGTCCTCAGTGGCGTAGAGCCGGTGCAGGCTGTGGGTTGCGTGGTTTGATTCCCGCACGACAGCACCTGGAAATCCGATATTTTAGATCGGATCGCCGTCTAAAACTGGGGGTTTTTACCGGAGGTCTGTTTTATGTTAATTACTCAATATCGGCGGATCTCAAAAAAGCACTCGGATGAGTGAGGCTCATTTGTGGTCTGCTGCTGCCATCTAGTGGCTGAAAGGGGGTAGTACACCTTTGACATTTTTATATGAATTTAGCTTCAAGCGCTGAGTTTAAACATTACATTGCTGACCGGTATTGAAGACGGGAAGCGCGTTAATAGTAACTACGACAATAGCCCAGTATATTAATACATGTGAGCACATATTAATTGAGTCAGATAAATAAAAGCGAAGTGAATATGGAACGACAGAATGCTAAAAACGATTCTGAAATTCCAGGGAGTTACCGGGAGCAATGGGAACAGATTAAGAGATTGATTTTAAGCGGTATCAAACAGGGGGCTAAAGAAAAGGCTTGTACTGATCTCCGATTCCTACACGATAAAATGATAACAGAGAATAGAGTGGGAGATGACGACACCATAGGTAATTTGGGCACAGCATTGAATGTATATGAAAGACAGATTGTAAAGCAACTTGCACACCTAAACGAACAGAAACCCAGATGGTTTGCTCGTAGCAAATGGAACAAACAGACGCAGGCACTAGATAGATTGAGGAGGGTTTGTCACAATGCTGCCCTCGCAATGATTGGAATTAGAATTCCTCCCGTCACAGACCAAAATCTCCCGGGTGCAATGGCAATCCACAGCCCCATAAAAACAGATGAAGTTAACACTCTTCTGTTCCCTAGAACAATGCAAAATAATGTTGTCTCTAACTCAGATCAGAAATCTCAAACTGAGCCCAAACTTAATTTACGATGAAGCAGGAGGCCAGTGTCGTAAAAGACAGCTATGAGGACACTTTGAAGCAGGACGCCAGGGTCGTAAAGTTCCCAGGTCACGGCTCTCGCCTCTGCATCCTATGCATTACCATTCTTTCTTGATGTTTCTGAAAATGAAAACACAGTAAATGGGATTCTTTTTCAGAAAAGGGGGGGTTGTTAGACAATAGGTCAGTGTTACACTGGACAGAGTGGAAACTATTAATTTGATATTTACATTTTTATAGTCTAAAATCTATTGTAGTATTTTTTTAGGTATCATAAAACAGCACTGTTTTAGCTTTTTAGGTCAAGTTAATTGAAGATTTGAGAATGTTAATTAGGCGTCCCTAAAAATGGTGGGATGTACTACACAAATTATCTGTTAAATTCTGATTTTAGATTAATCAGATGACATGTCTTATTTTTATACAGTCCTTTAATGACAGATGTTAAAAACCTGGACACTTATTTTTATTTTTATGCATATACTGCCATCAGGCATATATTTAAATCCAGAGACAGATGCAGTCTCTGTTTGAACAAATATCACAATGAAAAATAGTGGTAGCAAATCATCTTTATGTCAAATCATGTCGGGAAGAGATGAGGAGTTTTGTTTTGAAACAAAATTTTGAACTGAGCCATGTTGGTTTTCAAAAAGCTGACTTTTCAAAATGAAACAGATCACTTTTGAGTGTACAGTAGCAGTTTGCATGGAGATTTATTTGTGAACACTACAGTAGCAGGATGTATTTACCTGTCCTAGGAAAGGGACAGATTATAAGTAAAAGACTGGTTAGAAATGAAAATAAGAAAAGGTTGTTGAAGGCTGAAGAGAAAAGAAAACAGATGGATAAAAGAAGACTGAAATAGATGGACAGGGCAAGATATTAAATGTGTTGAAGTGATATCTTGCTCAGAAGGATAAAAGGTGGTTAAAATATCACGAGTGAAGTTGGGAAAAAGTATGTAGGAGAAAAGAGAAGGTTTTTTGGATATGTGCATAATATGAGAAGAAGAGTCCCTAGGGCTAAGCAGCAAAACATGTGAAGAGACAGGCATGAAATGGTTAGACGCATTGCCTCTAGCTCTTATGTCAATCAGGAGCCCTGAGCGTAGGCTTGAGGGATTTGTATCAGATTTCTCCACACAGGTTACAGAGGCAAAAGGGGGACATCAGACCCAAGTGGCTGAGACCCAGGTTCTCTAGACCCCATCGGGTGATGCAGAGGACATCTCACGCTGTCCGCTTGGAAGGGAAAGGAGACATCTGGTACCACTGGAATCAGTGCGCAGTGGGGAAACCTCCAGGAAGGATGTGTGAAAGCTGTCATCTTCCTCGTGCTGGGCCTGCTGTACCTGTCCAAGCAAGGGTGGCGACTCCACGGTGTGGGAAGCGTATCCAAGGACGCAGTATCAGGAGTTCCGGGTCTCGCCACGGATGGAATTACCTGACACTACGCAGACAGTGAAACCAGGAAAGTGAGTGTTCACCAGAGCGATAAAGAGGAAGAGCAGGCACTCGCCAAAGGGGGAGGGTCCCTACCAAGCACTCCTGTCTACATCGACTGCAGTTAGAGTGGCGGAGAGACCATCCTGGATACATCTGACTGTGAAGCTGTTTTAAACCTAAAAGACAGAAACTCGCCTCTACTGTGGTGAAGTCTGGCTACAAAGGGAGGTGATTTCCAATAAGGGCACTTGTCTCAAACCAGTGAAGAAACCAACAGAACCCAGTAGAATTTAAAGAGTGGACGTGAGCAGGGAAACAGTAACGGGTCTGAGGGATAGAAACTGACGATGTACAGAGAAAGAATTAGACCATGGGGATTACATTAAAACATGTGCCTATACAATCTACCTACCTCTGCCGTTTGGGTACTTTTGTATATGAATTTTTGATCTTTTACAATCATTTGTATTTTTCCAAGGTCTATGTTATTCCGGAGTATAAACAGGAGGGATATGTTGGAGACATACTGTTGTCTCCACTCTTTGGGAAGTTTTAATGCACTGATATCATGTGTGGCTCTGAACTGTATATGACCTTGCAGCTGCCTCTTCTTATGATAGGAGGCAGGGCATTTCAGGTTGTTGATATTTATGAGAAGACAGACTTGCTGTCTCCTAAATATCTCATTTTGACGAAAGCGGAATGAAGTATACATGAAGTAATGTTAAAGCTTGAAGACACTGCAATTTTGCAGATTACAGATTAATTGAATCACCACTGTGAAGGTTATACCTTATGACGATTGACTATACTCAATCTGTCACGATCTGTCCGTGTTATGTTTTGTCTGTCTGTTTCTGTCTTTAGTTTCCTGTTTTATTTTGTAAAGTGTTCACCCCCCGTTTCCTGCCTGTTGTAATCTGTCTGTGATTCCCTGTCACTTTCCCTGGTGTGTCTAATTTACCCGATTGTGTTCACCTGGTGTTCCTGTGTTTTCTCCTCCCTCCTCACCTGTGTCTTGTTTGTGTGATTAGTCTTGTGTGTATTTAAGTTCTGGTTTTTCTGTCTGTCTTTGTCGGTTCGTCTTGTGTTATGACCTGGTCTGCGGTGAGTGTTCTGTTCTGTCTTTATGATTATGTAGCCTTGAAATAAAGGAGTCATTTTGTCACTATAATCTGCATTTGGGTCCTACTTCCCACACACACCGTAACATTACGAACCGACCAAATATGGGCCAAGCAGATCCATTTGAGCAGGAACTTTTGGATTTGACCTTTTCTTTGTCTGTCTGCGCTCATCGATGGATGGGAGCGTCCAGTGTTCGGCAGAAGAGGGCCGCTCTGGTAGAGGCGCACCGGTTGGCAGCAGAGAGACTATGTTTTGTGGAGTTCTTACCTGACTGGATTTTGGACTTCCTTGAAACATGTGATTCCCGGCCTGCTAGCTCCAGGCATGCTAACTCCATGTCTCCCAATTCCCAACCTGGCACCATACGCCTTGGTGGGTTCCGCCTGAAGTCAACCCGTGCTTCTGCTCCAGTTCCTGCTCCTGTCCAGGAGTTGTATTCCGGAACTCGTCTGGCTTCTGGAGGTCCACGGAGTATTCAGGCGGCTGCTAAGAGGAGTCGTCGCAAGGCCAGGTTAGCCCGAACCCCAGCAGCCATGGTTCCGGCTACAGAACCGGCCCATACAGCCATGGTTCCGGCCCCAGTTCTGGACCCAACAGCCATGGTTCCGGCTCCAGTGCCGGACCCAGCAGCCATGGTTCCGTGCTCCAGTACCATCCCACATAGCCATGGTACCGTGCTCCAGTACCATCCCACACAGCCATGGATCCGTGTTCCGGTTCCTTGCCCAGCAGCCATGGTTCCGGCTCCAGTGCCGGCCCCAGCAGCCATGGTCCCTGCTCCACAACCGGACCTTAGAGCCATGTTTCCGGCTTCAAAACCGGCCCACACAGCCATGATCCAGGCTTCAGCTCCGGACCTTAGAGCCATGTTTCCGGCTCCAGAACTGGATCTTACAGCCATGTTTCCGGCTCCAGAACCTGCCCATGCAGCCATGGTCCCTGCACCAGAGCTCGCCCATACAGCCATGGTTCCGGCCCCAGTTCCAGCCATGGTTCCGGCTCAAGTACCGGCCCCATCAGTCATGGTCCCGACTCCAGCTCCTCGTCACCTGCTGACTCATCGGCCGACGCCAGCTCCTCGAGTCCTGTCAGCATACCGGCCAACACCAGCTCCCCAAGTCCTGTCGGCGTACCGGCCGACTCCAGCACCTCGTCTCTTGTTGGCTCCCCAGCCAACTCCAGCTCCCCGTGTCCTGTCGGCGTACCGGCCGACTCCAGCACCTCGTCTCTTGTTGGCTCCCCAGCCAACACCAGCTCCTCGTGTCCTGTCGGCGTACCGGCCGACTCCAGCACCCCGTGTTCTGTTGGCAAACCAACTCTCTCAAGTTTCCCCTCCAGACACTTCTCAAGTCCCCTCTCAAGTTCCTACCGGAGTCCCCTCTCTAGTTTCCTCTCTAGTCTCCTCTCAAGCCCCCTCTCCAGTTCCCTCTCAAGTCTCCTCTCGAGCTACCTCTCGAGTCCCCTCTCGAGTCCCCTTTCAAGACACTTCTCAAGTCACCTCTCTAGTCCCTCCTCTGGTTCCTTCCCCAGTCCCCTCTCCAGTCCCCTCTCAAGTCCCCTCTCAAGTTCCTACCGGAGTTCCCTCTCTAGTTTCCTCTCTAGTCTCCTCTCGAGCCCCCTCTCGAGCTACCTCTCGAGTCCCCTTTCAAGACACTTCTCAAGTCCCCTCTCGAGTCTCCTCTCGAGTTCCCTCTCAAGTCACCTCTCGAGTCCCCTCTCGAATTCCTTCTCTAGTCCCCTCTCGAATTCCCTCTCTAGTCTCCTCTCGAGTTCCCTCTCAAGCCCTCTCTCGAGTCTCCTCTCGAGTTCCCTCTCAAGTCCCCTCTCAGGTCCCCTCTCGAATTCCCTCTCTAGTCTCCTCTCGAATTCCCTCTCTAGTCTCCTCTCGAGTTCCCTCTCCAGTCTCCTCTCGAGTTCCCTCTCCAGTCTCCTCTCAAGTCCCCTCTCAGGTCCCCTCTCGAATTCCCTCTCTAGTCTCCTCTCGAATTCCCTCTCTAGTCTCCTCTCGAGTTCCCTCTCGAGTCACCTCTCGAGTTCCTTCTCAAGTCAACTCTCCAGTGTCCTCTCGAGTCACCTCTCAAGTCAACTCTCCAGTGTCCTCTCGAGTCACCTCTCAAGTTTCCCCTCAGGTCTCCTCTCGAGTCCCCTCTCAAGTCCCCTCTCAGGTCCCCTCTCGAGTTACCTCTCGAGTCACCTCTCGAGTTCCTTCTCAAGTCAACTCTCCAGTGTCCTCTCGAGTCACCTCTCAAGTCAACTCTCCAGTGTCCTCTCGAGTCACCTCTCAAGTTTCCCCTCAGGTCTCCTCTCGAGTTCCCTCTCAAGTCCCCTCTCAGGTCCCCTCTCGAGTTACCTCTCGAGTCACCTCTCGAGTTCCTTCTCAAGTCAACTCTCCAGTGTCCTCTCGAGTCACCTCTCAAGTCAACTCTCCAGTGTCCTCTCGAGTCACCTCCCAAGTCAACTCTCCAGTGTCCTCTCGAGTCACCTCTCAAGTTTCCCCTCAGGTCTCCTCTCGAGTTCCCTCTCAAGTCCCCTCTCAGGTCCCCTCTCGAGTTACCTCTCGAGTCACCTCTCGAGTTCCTTCTCGAGTCCACTCTCCAGTTTCCTCTCAAGTTCCCTCTCAAGTCCTCTCTCGAGTCCCCACTCAAACCCCATGTCCTGTACCGTTGGAGGTTCCGCTGGGGGTCCTGCCAACCTCATGTCCTGTCCAGTTGGAGGTCCCGCAGACTAGTCTTCTGCCGGGGGGTCCTGCCAACCCCATGTCCTGTCCAGTTGGAGGTCCCGCAGACTAGCCCTCTGCCGGGGGTCCTGCCAACCCCATGTCTTGTCCAGTTGGAGGTCCCGCAGACTAGCCCTCTGCCGGGGGTCCTGCCAACCTCATGTCCTGTCCAGTTGGAGGTCCCGCAGACTAGCCCTCTGCCGGGGGTCCTGCCAACCCCATGTCTTGTCCAGTTGGAGGTCCCGCAGACTAGCCCTCTGCCGGGGGTCCTGCCAACCCCATGTCCTGTCCAGTTGGAGGTCCCGCAGACTAGCCCTCTGCCGGGGGTCCTGCCAACCCCATGTCCTGTCCAGTTGGAGGTCCCGCAGACTAGTCTCCTGCCGGGGGTCCTGCCAACCCTTTGTCCTGTCCCGTTGGAGGCCCCGCCGACTATTCTCCTGCCGGGGGTCCTGCCAACCCCATGTCCTGTCCCGTTGGAGGTCCCGCCGACTACGCTCCTGCCGGGGGTCCTGCCAACCCTAAGTCCTGTGCCGTTGGAGGTCCCGCCGTCTACTCTCCTGCCGGGGGTCCTGCCAATCCTATGTCCTGTGCTGTTGGAGGCCCCGCCGACTACTCTCCTGCCGGGGGTCCTGCCAACCCTGTGTCCTGTCCCGTTGGAGGCCCCGCCGACTACTCTCCTGCCGGGGGTCCTGCCAACCCTTTGTCCTGTCCCGTTGGAGGCCCCGCCGACTACTCTCCTGCCGGGGGTCCTGCCAACCCTTTGTCCTGTCTCGTTGGAGGTCCCGTCGTCCACTCTCCTGCTGGGGGTCCTGCCAACTCCTGGTCCTCTTCCGTGGGGGATCCTGCCGAAGCCTGTCCCGCCGGCTCCGGTTCCTGTCCGGCCGACACCGGGTCCTGCCCGGCCTCCGGAGTTGTCTGGTCTTCGCCCTCATGCTCGGCCCCCTGAGTTCGCCCGCTGTGGCCGTCGCCCCACTATGGACTCTGCCTTGCCCCCGGGCCGTCCGCCCGAGACCCCCACCTTGGACTCTGCCTTGCCCCCGGGCCGTCCGCCCGAGACCCCCACCTTGGACTCTGCCTTGCCCCCGGGTCGTCCGCCCGAGTTCCCCACCATGGACTCTGCCTTGCCCCCGGGCCGTCCGCCCGAGACCCCCACCTTGGACTCTGCCTTGCCCCCGGGTCGTCCGCCCGAGTTCCTCACCTTGGACTCTGCCTTGCCCCCGGGCCGTCCGCCCGAGTTCCACACTTTAGACTCTGCCTTGCCCCCGGGCCGTCCGCCCGAGACCCCCACCTTGGACTCTGCCTTGCCCCCGGGCCGTCCGCCCGAGTTCCCCACTTTAGACTCTGCCTTGCCCCCGGGCCGTCCGCCCGAGATCCCTTCCTGGTCCCCTACTGGGCTCCTGGGTGGTCAGCTTAGTCCCGTCCTCCGGACCCCCTCCACCCACCCTGGTGGCCTAGGGATACGTCCCTCCTCCGGACCCCCTCCACCCACCCTGCTGGACTGTGTGGGATTTTTGTTTTTGGGGTTTAGGGACGTCTGGGATCCGCCCCTTGAGGGGGGGGTTCTGTCACGATCTGTCCGTGTTATGTTTTGTCTGTCTGTTTCTGTCTTTAGTTTCCTGTTTTATTTTGTAAAGTGTTCACCCCCCGTTTCCTGCCTGTTGTAATCTGTCTGTGATTCCCTGTCAGTTTCCCTGGTGTGTCTAATTTACCCGATTGTGTTCACCTGGTGTTCCTGTGTTTTCTCCTCCCTCCTCACCTGTGTCTTGTTTGTGTGATTAGTCTTGTGTGTATTTAAGTTCTGGTTTTTCTGTCTGTCTTTGTCGGTTCGTCTTGTGTTATGACCTGGTCTGCGGTGAGTGTTCTGTTCTGTCTTTATGATTATGTAGCCTTGAAATAAAGGAGTCATTTTGTCACTATAATCTGCATTTGGGTCCTACTTCCCACACACACCGTAACACAATCATTCTGATTGAAGGGTTTTAACTTTGTTGTTACTAAGTGATGTAATTGATGTATGGAGTTATTTACATATTTTGGTATTTCTAACACGGTCGTATGAAGTTGATATGTGGAGCCATTTCTGAACGTTTAAATAGTCTGAATCCCAGAACGAATGTGAATGTCTTGAAAGTAGTTGATTTATTAAATTTAAATCAAAAGGGGGATTGCAGTAGAATATTTGAATGTATTAATGATTTGGGTAAAACTGTAAGCTGGACTTTGACGCAATCACATGTGACTTCAGAGAGACCATATGGACTTTTGAGGACAAAGGGCCAGCGGGGGAAGGTGGCCGCATGTGTTGACTTGCACTGTATGCAAATGCTCTCGCCACCTGTGAGTGGGGGAATTTAAGATTGGGGGAAGGTGATAGCAGGGGATATTTGGAGGATGTCAGCCCGACATCAGAGACCCCTCCCATTGCTAGAGAGTACAAATGAAGAGACACAGCTGTGTTCAGTCTCTTTTCTGCTGGCTGGCTGACGTGATCACCAGGTAAATTTGGGTTCCCAAGTATATTGTATTGAATGTATATTGTATTGTATGTATTATTGTATTGAATGTAATGATTTGTGTTGCATTGTAATATTGCCATTAAAGTAGATTATTGTTGACTTGGTGGCACTGAATTCCTTCCATATAAAACAGCTCTAGACGGACGCGGACAGATTTGAAACGTGGAGCGTAAATCCATTTCAATATCTAACAATACTTTCCAAGGTTTTACATCATGAATTATGCTACTTTTGTTTTCAAATCTGTAATCCTAAAAAGGTCCGCAAAAACACTATCGACCAATCAGATTGCTTGATTTGACTTGTCAATTTCTTCCGTTACGAAACAAACTTACAAAGCATAAGATGGAAACATTTAAGATTAACTTCGACCTCCGGAGGAGTCTTACTATGGGGCTATAAATAGAGAACTACGGCAGATATGTAATATTTAAAGCAACCGAACAGTGTAGGCTATTACAATGCTGTTATGTGATGACTTTCAAAGAGAAAAGCAAAAAAAAAAGGTTTTCGGTCTGTTTCCGGTATTTGTTTATGACGATGTGATGTGAGATGTGAGATGTGAGACTGGGTTGGAGAATTGCACAGGGGAAAATAACGTATCTATGCCACAATTTTAGATGCAGATTTTGTTAAACTAATACGTTTGCGCTGTGGACCAACACTATAAATTGACGGGGAAGGGGGTAGCAATAAAGATAACACCATTACACAGTTACACAACATAACAGAAATAATATCGATAGCAGCGTCCCTAGCAACCACCTTGGTAACAATGAAAACGTTGTATGGACACCATTTCCTGAAGTAATCTTCATAATAACTAGCAAACTAAAGATCATGTACATCTAATGCACACATAATCTGAAATAACAACTCATATTTCTCGCATCAAATGACATCAAAACACATTTTAATGGCCAAACTAACTTTAAAATAGGCATTTTCCACCCAGAATAAAACGAAGGTCGGCCATGTTTTTTTTTTCTGCAGGGAGAAATGTGAAGATCACGTGACATAGACGCCAGCCATTGGAAATGAATGGTGAACAAAAACGTAGGGATCCTACAATTTCAGAGGCGTTTTTGTAGAAATACTACGTCCCAAGTTGTGGACCAACGTAGTTATTACACGTTTTTTGTGAGACTGGGTTGGCAGTTCACGCCTTGAGTAATGACTCTCAGTGGTAGTGCTCAGAAAGGTTCAAAGGTGGGCATATGTGTAGAAAGCTGATAAATTACAGGATGTATTTTGTGGGTGAGAGGGAGAGATGCAGGCGCATGGCTCACTCATCATGCTGGGAATTATAAAAACTGGTTTAAGAGACTGTTAAAGATGTGTCAGGGACATGGATTTTCTCCGGTAGAACAGAATTACAATTTGAGGCTGCTCAACTTCAAACATATCGCAAGACCTCCAGAGAGTGACGGCATGTAATTCCAACTCTGTGTTAGATGTGTGGGCTCCAACTCTGAGGCTGCAGCTGTGAAAAAGTTGTTAAATGTATACCAGCTATTAGAATGACATGAGCTTCACTCAGGATGGTGCAGCTGATTCCAATCCCAGGTGAGCACCACCACTCCTTTATGAATCGTTGTTTTCTCAGCAGCCAAGAGACACACATTTAGTAAGATGTGTGAGCAAGCCTCAGAATAGTTACGATTGCAGTATTACTTTCAGGTGATAATACAACTGTTGCTTGATGTTAATAATGGTGTTCTTCTTCTGATCTTTTTACTTTAATAATGTGTGTTTCCTTGGAAGGTCTATTATTAATAAGCACAGGTTTATCTTTATTTACAAATGAACCCAAGCTGGCCTATAAAAGTTTTTTTTGTTACAGGATGTATAACATTATAACTCAATTCATATCTAAACAAATACACTTTCTTCAAATAGGGTTGCTAAAGTCCTGACAGATTAAGAATCCCATCTTCTGTAACTAAATCCAAAAATGCTTGGAAATCAAATGAAGGCAGCATAAACAAAGTGATCCATATATATATAACCCTGCAGCATAATCAGCTCCTGGTGATTTGTGTGGCAAACCTGTGATTTTTGATATTTTTAATCCCAAATTGTAATATATATAAAGATGTGGCCAAGTGCAGTTCTGCTCTTTACCCATGCATATCTGTGTTTAAAAAAGAATGAACAAAGCTCATGGCAGTATCAGAGAGAACAATAGTAAACTATAAGGAAACAAACAAAGTAAACACTGCACAAGAGGACGGAGAGTCCAAATGTGAAAGTGACATCACCAGGGTCATAATCTACATCACGATGCCCACAGGAGCGTGGAGTAGCCACTCACAAAATAACCACAGTCTTCAGATATAAATAGGGCATTGCTGGAGCTCTGACTGTAGATAGATAATAATATGCAATGATTACACATGCACTGCAGCCCGAGCTGCTGCAGGATTCATGTGTCTCACATGAGCAGCAACTCTCATTACTGCTCCACTTCCCACTATGTGAGGCCTGCGCACAGGGAGACAGAGGGATGATCGCTGCTGTGTGTGTGTGTGTGTGTGTGTGTGTGTGTGTGTGTGTGTGTGTGTGTGTGTGTGTGTGTGTGTGTGTGTGTGTGTGTGTGTGTGTGTGTGTGTGTGTGTGCGTGTGTGTGTGTGTGTGTGTGTGTGTGTGTGTGTGTGTGTGTGTGTGTGTGTGTGAGATGTTCCAGTGGTGAGGAAAGAGCTCAGACTTCAAAGGTGTGTCAGGGCACGCAGCGCTGCGGCTGGATGCCAGCTCTGTTTGGCCATGTACATTTCATGACAAGAATCTGTCTAGTGATCAATCTAGCTTTTTGCACATGCATCAGTTTTTGCACTAGGATACCATTTTCTAAGGGTTTGTTGTACAAAAACACTAAGGTGCATTACACCCATGTGCATTCACACATCTCATGCCCTCTGAGGTCTTCCGGTGTGTGTATCGTGTTTCTTTGTAGCTTGCCAGCTGTCAAATGCGAGGCAAAGATTCAGTACACCTCTTTATTTTACCCCCCCAACCCGCAGCTCTCTCACACTGCTGGCCCAGTGCCTTCCTCTCCAGCTCTCTGAACCCAGATCCCCTCTCAGGGGCTGGGCTGTCAAGGTGAACTGAGCCCGGCTCCACTTCTCTCTGCCTGAAGAAGCTGGAAGTTCCCTGAACACGGAAAGCAGGGTTAGAAAGGCTGAAAAATGATTTCAAAAGCAACTTGGGTATAAGTAGCATAAATAAGATGCTACCACTCTAACCTACATGTGTTCTCCCTCTCTATTCTCTTAATTACACGTCTTGGCTAGGTTAGGAGAAATAAGTTAGAATACGCAGGAATGTTATTAGTTGTTTTGTCAGTGGTATATTAAAGTTTTGGGACAAGTTTTATGAAACGTTTATTTTCGAGATTTGAAGTTCATTGGATTTCTCTGTGGAGAGTCCACATGTTTCAAAACAATAAAGTTACTGTTGAAAATACTATAAATGTATATCTGTCAAACTCTGCTCCAAACTGCAGTCCAATAGGTGGCATATGCCCTCCAGCTGAGGAAGATACCACATTGTTGATTGGAGAGGTTAAATGGAGAAAAACGAGTATGACAGTTATGTCAAATACCAACCCAGTCTCACGGCATTTCGTGTAATTGTCACAAAATTAATTGAATCTATTGATTTCGTGTTCACCAACACCATTTAAAAAAAAAATTCATGTCACACAGCACGATATTAAAAGCAATGTATTTCTATTGATAGTATGCTTCGTGCCTGCAGCACGTCTTTTTGTCCGGTTGGGTCTTGGAAGACCGGAAGCTGTGGGGTTCATAAAAACATGTTCTTACTCAATATCAAGCCACAATTATTGTTTTTATTTTAAATCGTATAATGTCTGACTTTTTTTGCCGTCTGTGAGGAAAATAAATGGGGCTCAGAGCCTCAGAATACTGAAATCTGTATTTTTTATAAAAAATTATTTGTTATTATTTACATTGCTTTTAAAAACGTTCTGTGTGACACGACCAAAATGGGGAAATCGTGTTGGTGAACACGAATCAATAGATACATTTTGTGACTATAACACGAAATGCCGTGAGACTGGGTTGCAAATACAAGCCTTCCCTAACCTAAGCCTCACCCGCCACCTATCGGCTTATGTGATGCTAACTAGCAGTTAGCATTAGCACATAGTAGGGGTGTACTCAGGGAAACAAGGGGTCGTTTTTTTACTGAAGGAAAACGTTATCAAGACATGATTTCTAAGCTGGTTTATGAACTTTAATCTTTGACGGACATACTTAGGCTATGCTGTTATAACTGGAAAGAATTACTTGTGCTGAGGTGATATCTAAGCCAATGTTGATTCCATACAGCCATCAGCTGTGGATTTTGGTAAACATCCACAGCATCTGCTGTTGCTTTGCTTTTGCTATATGGCCAAGCATGACCACAGTTACTAACACTGCTGTAGTTTCATGCTAAGCTGAGCTATTTAAAGTGAAATCATTACTGTGTCCGGGTATCTGATGGTATCTAGATTACAGTGGGGGGGGGGGATTTTTGGCCCTTTCATACATTGGTTAGGAATATATATTTGGCCTCACATTTTACCTTGTAGTTTTACACAATCTTAAACAAAACACAGTGATATGAATGTTTTAAATGTGAGTGGTCTTGTGGTGTGCACATGCAGGGTGGTCTGAGCTAGAGAAAAATGAAGAGCATAAATGTCAGTGTTTTTTAGGGTTCTTTGCATGTGAAGCAATGGCGTGAAAGAAAGATCTAGCGGTCTCTTAAATGGGGAGTAGTGCTATAAATGTAAACATATATCTTACATTTCCCAGTAAGGTCCAACTCTCCACGTCTGTGTGTAGCCTACTGTATGAACATATGAAGGATAACAGCATTTTGCAGAGGTTGCATTGACTAGCAGTAATGACAACTACCCACAATAAAACATGGAATTGAGAGTGAACTGACTATATCTGCAGCTCACTCTGTAAACTACCTGGAGTGCTTACTTTTCAAGAAGATCTTCTTAAAAATATACTGTGATAATGTGTAATTATGACAGCGTTTCAAATTAGAATGGTTAAAATGTGAGTCACAATATGATATATTATTATAATAATAGTATAATAAGTTTAGTCAGAGATGTCTATGTATTGTGCTGCAGAGATCTACTGATTTGATCATGCTAGCGGACTGTCTTGTAATACCAAGTGTTCTCTAGAACAGTGGTTCTCAACTGGTGGGTTGCGACCCAAAAGCGGGTCGCGGACCTGTTTCGAGAGGGTCGCAGATGTGCGAGTGGAAAAAAGAAAAAACTTTTATTTTGAAGGCCCGATTGTCTAACGCTGTGCATGCAGTAGGCGTTGGACTGGAAGTACCGGAGACCATACACGGTTTTGAAAACTTCTGTCACGTAGTGAACATCTTCTCAATAAAACATCTTTGCTGATGTTTTTTCGAGTCTTCTGGCCAATCAGAATCAAGATTGTTGCTGGAAGTCGCCACGGAGAATAACTTTGCGGTAGGACTATTGTTTATACACATAGACTGTATATATAAATGGACGTAGTGTCCGTCACGTCACCCATAGGATTCTGCAGAGTTGCCGTGAAGCCCTTAGTAGGCGGAGTCGGCCACTGACGTCGACTGTGAAGTCAGAGTCTAATCCCGCCTGCTCCAAATAAGGGCAAAGAGGCGGAGCCGAGGCGGGACCTGCTGCCTCCGAACTGGAAGTAAACAGAGCTAGCTCAGGCTAAGAAGCTAACATGAAATATATGCATACCAAGTTACTGCTAACAGTGTAGTTCCCCTATATAAACGTTACATTCATAATCAAATGAGACAATCTGCAAGAGAATTAGCTATACTTTGTTATTCTTAATGCTTGACATTCACACGTTGAGAAAAGACGGACTCCACCGCCCGGAGCTAACGGAGCTGCAGTGGGCTAGCTCTGGGACGCCGGCTGGAGCTAGCCCCATGCGGCTCCGTTAGCTCCGGCGGCCACCACTGGGATAGTTGGGTCCCCTATTAACATTTGCTCCCGTTTAGCATTATGGGCGTCATAGCCATAGACTATAAAAGTCTTACCCAAGGCTGAATCATAAACTAAAATGTATATGTATGCATAAAGGGTTACGTCCTTAGCTGGCTAATAAGTAGCAAGCTAAGCTACCAAGCACACAAACACCTGTGAACGGGGTTAACATGTATAATATTATCATTTTAGACGTCTTGGAAGTTCTGTTAGTACATTCAAGCGCACAGCACGACATTTTAATTATCTGGTATTTGTAACAATATTCCCTAAAAGGCACAATCACCACGAACACGGCTAAAGCTAAAGGGTCAAGTACAGTAACTACAACTAACTAACGTTGTAGCCTCTATGGTTTTAGCCTAGCAGAGTGGACAAGTTGCTGTTAGCTGACATTGAGGCATGTACGTGTCCATCAAAGTGACCACGCCCTAATTTATACAAAAACTTTAAGACCTAATATAAATAAAAGGGTCGTGTTAGAAAACAATTCACTCACAGATTCATAATCATGAAGGTGGAATCTAACTATATCGATAATAATATTTATTGCATCCATGGGTAGAAACATGTTTTTTTCTGCTGTAAAGTTGGGCATTTTAACATGGGGCTCTATGGAAATTGCTCCTTTCTGCAGCCAGTCCCTAGCGGCCCATGTATGAACTGCAGTGTGTGGCACTTCCGTATTGGCGTCCTAGGTGTTCCCGAAGAGTTTGCCGTTTGTTTATACATCCATGGGTACAACTTCAGATACAAATGAACACATAATGAAATATGACACCCAGTTTGATGATTGACAGGTCACAGAACAATGGGAGCTATCTACCCTTACCCACAATTTAAACTAATGCACACAGACTATCTCCTCTTTGCTCTTGTCTCTGTGAGGAGCAGCAAGCTGTCAGAACAAAGTGAAAAACAAACAATGGCATAAAATATTATTAATATGTCGGGTAGTAATAGATTTATTTATTTTCTTCCCAGAGTACCAGAATGCGTAGTTTATATGTTAGTATTTCTAAAAATCTCCGGGGGAGAATCCCCCCAGATCTCCCTTCTGGAGTTGGGTTTTCAGCACGTGCCTTTTCATGTTATACAGTTCAGCTTTCATTCCATCATCTCATTAAACCTTTTTTAAAGAATACTTTAGTTCTGTGAAGGGACATAAGGGATATATGCACTGTACTTCACTTTAATTAATATGGTATGCTGAAAAGCGTATATATTACAACACAATATTTTGTTGAATAGATTTGAGTGTTTCAAAATGTCAGGTCGCGATTTATTGACAAGGGAAAAAAGTGGGTCCCGAGGCCTGACCAGTTGAGAACCACTGCTCTACAGGTGATTGTAAGTCATTCTGGAACCAGTCGGTGTCTGATTAATACTGATAACTGGAATTAAGGAGGGTGGGGCTAAGAGGCGGGCAGCATTTAGTTTCTGCCACTTTGAATTCAGTCCAATAAACACATTGTAAAAATATAAAAGAACTGTTCAGCCCACAAATGGAAACTTGAGTCAATTAGTCTTTTAAAAATGTTTGTTTAGGTACATGCCTGAAACAAGGTCTGTGGTTAACACCAGCTAAGGAGATTAAAAGTGTTTTATTTTGTAACATAACATACATAATTACACGTGGTGGCACACTTTTAGCAAATTGCAGAATAAAATTAATTGAAATTACTAACAACCAACTACTTTTTTCCAAGAAAAATAGCTAATTAGCAATTGACTAATAATGCAATAATTTGCTTTGCAGAGTAGCATTTAGCTAGTATTGGGTTCAAAGTTTACCTAACAACATTGACTATGTCAAGGGTGTCATTTACCTATGATGACGGCAAGCTTATTACAAAATTCTAATATGCATACTCCCCAATCACAGAGGTATAGCTTGAAATACAAGCAACATTTGCACATTTACACGAATGGTACAGAAATCCCAGCTACCTCCACTGCATTAGGCTTCTGATGGGAGCCTTCAGAGAGACACAGTGTGTGAGTGTGTGTTGCTTCACATTTCAGTATTAGCACCATATCCCCATGTCTGCTCATTAGCAGGCTGTTAGAGCACTCCCAGCCAGCGCTCACATAAAGAAAGTTGAAGGGGTTCCAAGAAGTGTGTAATTGCATGCAGAGCGAGGGACTGCGATGATCCTGTCAACACACTCCACTGAGTGTATGTGTGTAAGACATACCATTGACTCTCAAGATGTTAAAGATGTTGCTCCCACTGTTTCATCCAGGAAGCTGAACTGTTACAGCATTTGATAACACTCAAATCAGTACATCCAGTTAAAATGTGCAGTTAGACTGGGAAACTGTAACGAGATTTGTGAATTGCCAGAAACGTCAAATTAGTGTCAAATACGTTCTTCAAAGCCATATCTTGCAGTCTGCCCTTCTAATAATCTTTATTTGTGACATGAAAAAATGCAAATAATGCACATTTTTATAGAAATGGTCTTGTTTGTTTACACTATAGCCAGTTAACAGAGTACACAAAGGATGTTACTTTATATGAGAAAAGAGAAAAGTATGAAAATAGGGCATGTTCTGTTGCAAAAAGAAAATATCAACTCAAGGTCCACTTATCAAATAAGTCGAGCTGTAGTTGATCACTTCAGCAAACATTGGGTTTGTTTGAGACCAAGCTGACTAGTGCCCCTTTCACACCAACGCGGTTCCATGGCCGGTTCGGAGCTAGAACCTGATAAGCACCGGTTTTTCCTGTTCACACCGCAGCGGAGCCAGCTCTTTTCCCCGAAAACCGGTTCCTACCAAGCTCCAAAAAAATTGTCGGCCTAGAGGCAAGAACCGCATATGTCACGCTTACGTGGGAGGCGGGGGCAGCAACAGTTTATGGCGAGTACGGCAAATTAAAGTTGTAACAAGCAGTAGCGTTGAGCAAAGTAACTAGAACACAACCACACACTTATAAAAAAACACACTTTGTAAAGTCAGGCAACCAGGCTTCGTGTGATTCTGTTTATTTGTGCCTTACTTTGACCATCCGTTCACTGTTATTGATCATTGTGGAGAGAGGCAGACGTTTTGTTTTAGCAGCTATCGGATGGAATCAATACATGGGCTGCACAGGTTGTCATGTCCGAAGGGTTGAGAAGTAGTTATTTAATTTAATCTGGCTTCGTATGATTAAAAGTAACACGATCATCGACCCGACGCAGTCCCCCATTGTTGTTGTTGTGAGCGCCGTTGGGGGGAAAATCAGCAACGTAAACGGTTACGTCATCACGCAGCCGCGGCAACACCAGTCGGGCTCTGGGCGGTGTGAACAAAACGGGGGTTGAAAAGAAAAAACGGTTCTGAACCAGAAGAGTGCAAGCACGGAGCTAGAACGGGAACCGCGTTGGTGTGAAAGGGGCTTTACAATAGTCATTGCTAAAACATGTGTAGTTTATCTTGAGGTATCTGCTTGGTTAACTTTAAAATATACAAATGTTTTTATTCATTTGCATATTTTAAAGTTATCAGATATACCCTAATGTTATAGATGTCTCAATTTGCTACAGTATATTAGGCAGCACTTCATATAAACATTGTATGGCTCATGCCGCATATATACAGTACATTCTCAACTTTAAAGGGTCTGAAGCAATGTGCACCTTTGAGTTGAATCACTCTGAATGTGAAAATCTTTACTATCTGTTTAGGAGAAATGTAAAGACAGAAAAGACTTGTCTGAGGAGCCCGCTGAATCTAACTCTTCTCATATGAAATATTAGTCTTTGACATTGAGCTGAAACAGATATGAGTTAGTAGCCTCCGCACATCCAGTTGAAGCAGCTCTCTTTTGACAGCAGTAAGAAGTTAAAGACAAGGAAATGGTAATATGATATGCAGACTCTCAGGCCCAGTAATCCCAGCTGACTGCCCCCCCAGGGCGTTTCTATCTGAGTGTCACTTTCAGATCAGGCTTTGTGTAACTCAGGACCTTCAGGGTTGCAACAACTTTGGTTGGCATTGAGGGCACTAAGGCCACGTTTACACGGAGACGAAAACGAACCTTAGTCGATATCAAAAAAGTATTAAAAAAAAATAAATGTTTGGGGGTCTGGGTCCCCCTCGCAGTGATGGAGTAGCAAGCCGATTGGCTGACACAGAGTGAAGAGCATGTGCTGGAGTGTGTGGTTGAAGCAAGGCCTGGATGTAGGAAGGAGCTGTTCCCTTCACAGCTCGGTGGGCCAGCTCCACCAGTGGAGGGAGTGAAGGAGGGGTGAAGTGAGGGAGAACCGGGGAGGTTGAAGACCAGTCTGGCTGCAGCATTCTGAATTAGCTGTGGTTTGATGGCATTTGCAGGAAGACCAGCCAGGAGGGAGTTGCAGTAGTCCAGGCACGAGATGACCAGAGCCTGGACCAGGGCCTGCGTTGCCTCCTGGGACTGTAGGGGACGTATCCTCCTGACCTTTAACAAGAAACTTAGAGGTAGCACACACAGGCTTGCCATGGGATTACTGTGTATAGAACTTAGTACCATGTAGTCTGTATTTTTCCCTGATGGCTCCCATATGAGCACGCTGGTGATGAAAGATTGAAGGTAACTCAGTTGTGACAGCGCAGTGGCTCAGGGGAACTTTTGATTGGTTTAGCTTCCACTAAACACCTGTTCATTTTTACGTTCATTAATAGATTATGGCAAATACACTAAGTTCAACAACATTGACATTTTAAACCGGTCGACTACTCATTTGCACTCCCTACAGCAACACTGCATTTTAAATCACGTTTCCAGGGAACGTTCCAGATTATGGTTGCAGTTTTAAATACGTGTTGCACACGCAACACAACTACTTGGTTAGGTTAAGGATGAATATCCTAGTTTGCTTAAAACAAGATGTTTTGTTACAACTTTGGAGTGACATAAGTGAAGTTAAAAAGTAAACAATGACTTCTGATGTTTGTTATTGCAGGGGCATTTTATACTGTAACACAAAAAATGTAATCCAAGTTGCAGAGAGGGGCGGGCCCTCGCATCGCTGTGCAGCTCTGTGTTTGGTGCAACTGTTGGTCCATCAACGCAGATCGGAATGTTCCTGATTATTGGACTTTGTTACACATGAGCATGAGACCCATATCTGAAATTCATTTTTGCCAATTCTAAAGCTTATGCCAACATTTTAACCCTCCGGTATCACTGTGGACGTTTTTGTCCATATGGGTAATTTTTCACTTTTCATTTTGCAATAACTTTGGTTGTGTTGGTGCAAATGGCCTGAGTTTTTGTAACAAGGCTATTTTCTCGATCTATTTTGGAATTCCAATTTCAATTTTTGAAATTAGTCTTTAATTCACTGTGTAACAAATCGACTACGCAAATTAGTCATTCGAGACAAAAATGTCCACTGCAAAATGCTTTGATAAAAACATTATATTAAAAGGTTTTTTTCACAACCTTTTTCGGTTCAATCTTTAAAGCAACTTCCGCCCTAATAGAAAATATCAAAAATGTAATCATTTTCAGGATTTTAACCCTTTAAATGCCATTTTGACTACATGAAACCGCTGTTTTTTTTCATGATGAAAACAGAGAAAATGTGTTATTTTCCAAAAATACATCTCTGGGGACTGGGTCTTTTTTTTATAACAGTCTTGGATATGTCAAAGATTAGCAACAACATTGATTTGTTTGCATTATTAGTTTTTGCACAAAATCAGATTGAACAAAAAGTTACAAATTAGTCATTCGGGACAAAAATGTCCACTTTCAAAAACTGCTCTAAAATGACAACAGATTAATATTTTTCAAAACTTTTTGTGGTTAAATCTTTCAATCAACTTCAGTCCTGATCAAAAATACCAAATGTTAAATTATGTTTAGGATTTTAACCCTTGAACTGCCAGTTTGAAAACATGAATTTGCGTTTTTTATGAAAAACATGCACAAAAAGGCAGTTATTTTCCATATGATAAATGTTGGAGGGGTCGGCTTTTTTTTAACACAGTCTTCGATATGTCAAAGATTAGCAACAACATTGATTTTGGTTGATTATTAGTTTTTGCACAGAATCAGATTAAACAAAAAAGTCACACATTAGCCACTCGCGGACAAACATTTCCCATCCACTCCCATTATAACCACATATTTTGATCTCTCCGCCATACCGGTATAAAATCATGCATTTTGTAATGTCAGGGTTTTATATTGGAGGAAAATAGTTTAATTTGTCCTTTTTACTCTATATCACCAGATGTGACATTTTACCATTGAATTACATGCTTGCTAATGGGGCCCTGACAGCCATTGGAATACATGTATGCAACTAATATGATGTAGGTGTGTTGGTATGGATGTGGAAGAGTGGTATCAGCTGAGAAATGTGTGTGTGTGTGTGTGTGTGTGTGTGTGTGTGTGTGTGTGTGTGTGTGTGTGTGTGTGTGTACAGAGACAACAATATACAGTAGATTTGATTTACAGCAAGTCGCAGTTTTCACCTCATATCTTTCTTTCTTTCTCTCTCTTTTTCTCTCACTCCCTCATTCCCAAACTCATACACACTCTTACATATTAAACCTTCTTATACCTTGTGTGAGTGATTGTGTGTGAGAATGAGACAGGAGTAAGTGTGCTCTCATGGCGTTTTGTTTTTCATTTGTGCTGTTTCATGTGTCTTTGAGGTAAACAGATGTATGATCTTGACCCAGCTTGACCTCGATGTTTTGAATTGTTTGAACTTCAAAGTCCTTTGATAATGTCAAGCAGACATACACAGAGATACATACACTCCTTGAAGTAAATAAAAACACCTGGCTGCAAAGCCAAAGCTTCAAATATGTGTAGTTTGGCTGGATGGTCATTTCATTCCTGTGATACGCAACAAGCAGTAAGATGAAGAGGAGCTTCTCTGTGGGACAAGAGGTCTCTGCTTATGCAGCCCCTAACTTCAGTTGCAGGACTCATCCTCTGAAACAGAAACACCCTGAGAAGGAGAATCTGGTGTGGATCTGAACTGTGCTTGAAAGGAGTCCGCACAAAGATAAAACACTTTTTTGCTAAACGTGAGAAGGAGAATTTGATGTGTAGTTTGTAGAGTCTGATCCTTCTTCATCCGACCCTTCCCCTGAAAGTGGAGAGGACACAGAGGATCCCATACCGTAGCTGCGCTACATTCCTCTGCACTATCCTATCCGGAGGATCGTGTCCGTCATGGCAGTGGGTGGACATCAAAACATTTTTAAATCTGGTTTCCCTCTCACGAGGAAACGTCGCGCTACATTCCTGCTGCCAGAGGTTTGGTTTCAGGGCCCACGCGTTATGCCATTACGAGTGGCATAAATAAGAATTCATGACGTGGAATCCTTCTTTGAATTATTCTTTACCCCTGAGATCATCAGCAGTATTGTCGACATGACACACCTGCATGGGGGACCTTCGGTGGCAAACTGGAGGGATGTTGATACCACAGATGTTTGAGCAAACATTGGATAGGATAGTGCAGAGGAATGTAGCTGCGCCTCATTCCTTTGCACTATCCTATCCGGAGGATCGTGTCCGTCATGGCAGTGGGTGGACATCAAAACATTTTCAAATCTGGTTTCCCTCTCACGAGGAAATGTCGCGCTACATTCCTGCTGCCAGAGGTTTGGTTTCAGGGCCCACGCGTTATGCCATTACGAGTGGCATAAATAAGAATTCATGACGTGGAATCCTTCTTTGATTTATTCTTTACCCCTGAGATCATCAGCAGTATTGTCGACATGACACGCCTGCATGGGGGACGTTCGGTGGCAAACTGGAGGGATGTTGATGCCACAGATGTTTGAGCAAACATTGGATAGGATAGTGCAGAGGAATGTAGCGCAGCTACGGGATGGGATCCTCTGTGTCCTCTCCACTTTCAGGGGAAGGGTCAGACGAAGAACGATCAGACTCCACCACAAGCATCTGATCATTTCTCTAAGCATGGCTTCACGTGGCGGCGCAACAAATATTCTTGTTACTCCTGTGGCAATCTCTGGTGCTATCATACCCTTTGTGGTGTGATTGAGGAGGGGATCACTAAGCACTAGTGAACATCAGGCTTTTTTCATCCAAAAGGTTTTGTAGTCCTTCATACATCTCAACCTCATCACCATCTTGTTGTTCCTCAGCAGTTCCTCAGCAGCTCCTCAACCTCCTCAGCAAAGGACCTCATCGATTCCTCTGTATCAACGTGGGATTCGGGGGAGAATTGTTCCTTCTTCTCTGCCCCCATCTGATAAATGAACTGTTTGGAAAACTATTTGGCAAAAAAGTGTTTTATCCTTGTGCTGACTCCTTTCAAGCACAGTTCACATCCACACCAGATTCTCCTTCTCAGGGTGTTTCTGTTTCAGAGGATGAGTCCTGCAGCTGAAGTTAGGGGCTGCATGAGACCTCTTGTCCCACAGAGAAGCTCCTCTTCATCTTACTGCTTGTTGCGTATCACAGGAATGAAATCACCATCCAGCCAAACTACACATATTTGAAGCTTTGGTTTTGCAGCCAGGTGTTTTTATTTACTTCAAGGAGTATATGTATGGCTGTGTATGTCTGTTTGCTAAAGAGACATTATCAAAGGGCTTTGAAGTTCCAAACAATTCAAAACATCGAGGTCAAGCTGGGTCAAGATCATACATCTGTTTACCTCAAACACATGCACACATGAAACAGCACCAGCACACTTACTCCTGTGTCATTCTCACACACAATCACTCACACACATACAAGGTATAAGGAGGTTTAATATGTAACAGTGTGTATGAGTTTGGGAATGAGGGAGTGAGAGAAAGAGAGAGAGAGAAAGAAAGAAAGAAAGAAAGATATGAGGCGAAAACTGCGACTTGCTGTAAATCAAATCTACTGTATATTGTTGTCTCTGTGCACACACTGTACATCCACACACACACACACACACACACACACACACACACACACACACACACACACACACACACACACACACACACACACACACACACACACACACACACACACACACACACACACATTTCTCAGCTGATACCACTCTTCCACATCCATACCAACACACCTACATCATATTAGTTGCATACATGTATTCCAATGGCTGTCAGGGCCCCATTATACAACAGGCAAAGAAACCAAGAAATGACAAGCATGTAATTCAATGGTAAAATGTCACATCTGGTGATATAGAGTAAAAAGGACAAATTAAACTATTTTCCTCCAATATAAAACCCTGACATTACAAAATGCATGATTTTATACCGGTATGGCGGAGAGATCAAAAGATGTGGTTATAATGGGAGTGGATGGGTCATTTTTGTCCGCGAGTGGCTAATGTGTGACTTTTTTGTTTAATCTGATTCTTTGCAAAAACTAATTATCCACCAAAATCAATGTTGTTGCTAATCTTTGACATATCCAAGACTGTGATAAAAAAATCCGACCCACGCAACATTCATTATATGGAAAATAACTGCCTTTTTGTGCATGTTTTTCATAGAAAACGCAAATTCATGTTTTCAAACTGGCAGTTCAAGGGTTAAAATCTTGAACATAATTTAACATTTCGTATTTTTGATCAGGACTGAAGTTGATTGAAAGATTTAACCCCAAAAAGTTTTTAAAAATATGAATCTGCAGTTTTTGGAAGTGGCAGTTTTTGGAAGTGGACATTTTTGTCCCGAATGACTAATTTGTAACTTTTTTGTTCGATCTGATTTTGTGCAAAAACTAATAAAAATCAATGTTGTTGCTAATCTTTGACATATCCAAGACTGTTATATAAAAAAAGAGCCAGTCCCCAGATATATATTTTTTGGAAAATAACTCATTTTCTTTGTTTTCATCATGAAAAAAAACAGCGGTTTCATGTATTCAAAATGGCATTTAAATGGTTAAAATCCTGAAAATGATACATTTTTGGTATTTTCTATTAGGGCGGAAGTTGCTTTAAAGATTGAACCCAAAAAAGTTGTGAAAAAAACCTTATAATATAATGTTTTTATCAAAGCATTTTGCAGTGGACATTTTTGTCTCGAATGACTAATTTGCGTTGTCCAATCGAATGATACCGGAGGGTTAAGAAGCCAAAACACCCCGCCTTTTTAAAAAAAAACATACATACATACATAATCATATTAAACAATAACAAATACATAGACTCAGGGAATTAATGTCATCACACACCCCCACACATACACACACATATCGTTAGCCTAATAGCATAATTGCCTAAGTCATTTTTTGGCCAAATTGTGATATCTGCCTAACTTACTCTCCTACCACTGCTGCATCACCCTGCCTTATTGCCTATGTCCACAGCCTATCAGAATGCATTTAGAGTCCAAAATCACTATCTGCCTAAGTCATCGCTTTGACTTAGG